>DWLO01000874.1:0-17241 GCA_018245335.1 Dalla quadristriga | reverse complement strand
GTTAAGACGCCGCTTCCATAATTTCACAGCCAAAAATTAACTTTTTTTTTAAATATGCGTCCGAATATCCGATCTCTACTTAAAATAATGTAAACAGCGATATCGTCGGCAACAGCCATTAGGATTATCCTGCCCGTGCGTTTCAACATGTGCGTCGTGTCATGTAGATGTCCGAAAAGTAAATCAAGGAGCGGCAACGAAATTCACCGTGACAAACCGTCGTGCTTCAGCGTCGGACGCCGCGTGAGTCATTTATAAGTGTTTTAACCTCTTGTCATACAGCCCAAAAGTACGTACGAATTGTGAAGACAATAGGGACACATTAGCAATAAAGCAGACAAAGCACAGACATACATCCGTTGACTCATGTTTTCTAAAGTCACGCTCACACTTCGGTACATTTGTACTACCTTTATACCTTACCCCGGACTAAAGTCTGTCACAAGTAGCTTTATAAAATGTATTAAAGGATTTGCTTCATCGAATATTTAAATACAACGTTAATTACACCGCAATATTTTGAATCTAGGATCATCTTAAGAAAGTTTGACGAATTAATAACATTGCTAATTATTTTGTAAAAATTATAATCCTACTGACTAACTAACTACTTATCTACCTACTACCAATACGGCAACGTAAAATCGTGACCGAAGAAGTCTTTTTAGGAACAAACAAAACCTCTTTAATAATAAATCATAATAATTTAGTTTAATTTTATGACAGTCATACAGATAAAAGAATCAACATTTACAAGTGAACGCGGCCTTAAACAAT
The DNA here is from genome assembly GCA_018245335.1 of Dalla quadristriga. Classification (NCBI taxonomy): domain Eukaryota; kingdom Metazoa; phylum Arthropoda; class Insecta; order Lepidoptera; family Hesperiidae; genus Dalla; species Dalla quadristriga. Next base: position 16,464 of record DWLO01000874.1, on the reverse strand, counting down.
GTCACAGAGCTATTATGCCATACGGGCACTCCAAGGACGCCACATCCGTCGTAGCGCCATTTGTTTTGTTGAGCTCTAATCCAGGTATCACACGAGGCGTGCAAAACGCGCGTAGTTGACGTGACGTTTAAGGAGTTGAAAAACGGCTCGAACACAACCCTGTCAACGCGCAGTTTGGAGCAATCATTCACCACTCAGTGATCGATAGCTTCAAAGAACATTAACATTAGTACCTACCTAAATTGTTTTTATATTACTTATTTTTGCCGAACTGTGAACACCTGTACCTAACAAAACTAGAACAGAATACAGACTATTACTATAAGTGTCAAAAAACTAGCATCTTAACGTAATTAATTAGTAATAGTAAAAGCGAAGTTATTATCAGATTTAAAGTCAATCACAGATGCAGGTAATCATAATCTGCCAACACGCTCCCACTGATAAGCATAGCGTGGCAAGTGTAGGTAGCGGTAGCTGTCAGTTCATCATGATTCTCAAGTGCATTGTTTTTTTAAATCATTAGAATAGCACACGAGCTTTCAGACCTAACATCCATAGACGCCCATAGACATGTGTGACAAACCTCGAATAAGACTGCACGAAGGACTGTTAGTTAAACAATCAGTCCCGTTAGTATTATTAGTTGGTTAGTATTCGTAAGTAATTGGACTGTGGAAGTAAGGACTGTTAGTGTAATTTAGTCCAGTTAGTAATTAATTCATTTATTTTAATTCATTGTTTAAAGTAGAAGAAAGTTTATAAAAAGAAAAAAAATTAAACGCTGGGAAATACGCATTGTTTCTGTCCCGATATAATTCACCTAGAAATTATCGAAAGGTCGCCGGCACCCGGCATCCAAGAAGCGGTCCAATCGCATAATGTAATTGCACCCTTAGTCTAATATGTATCCAATTAACTCTTCCATAGGAAGTGATTAGATTACTATTATATTATTCCAGATATGTTGGAACAGATGGTACTTCACTACAAAAATTGTGATGTTGGCAAAATATAAGTAATGAAACCGACGCAACTGCTTTACGTGCTCTCTGGGTGCCGCTAGGAGGCATCCCAACCCAATCACTGCTGCTCAACTTGGATCCTTGGCCTATATGCGTCTACTATGGAATTTTTGATTTTTCGATTTTATGGTTAAGACATTCAATCTAAGCCATACTTTTTTAGAGAGAAACGTGACGTCATCGGCCATGTAAATGTGTAGACGTTTGAATGGTGTGTATGTAGTCTTTCGGTTGGGATTCTGGTGTAAGAGGCTAGCTAGAGGAAAGGCTCCGGCTTCCGGCTTTCCGAAAATGAGCGTGCAACTCGCGCCACAGTACTGTTTCATACATGTATACATACATGTACATATGCAGTAATGTACATAATATTTTGTAATTTTTCCTGTTTCAAATTAATACTTAAAGATTCAAATTTATAGAAATGAAAATTTTTTACTTACTCCCAGGATACAGATACGCTTATGTATGCATTGCATAGTGCCTTTCATTTCAGGGTAAAACTTTTGTTCCCAGACCTTTTATTGCCAAAGTTGAACCAGGTTGGCAAAATGTTTATTTTCAATTTTCGTAAAAATTGCACCGAGTTTTCGTGGCCTCATGGTTGGATTATTTTTATTCCATTTTTAGTCGGTTGTGTGAGGTCGTTCCCAAGGGCGACGACCCGACATCAAATTGAATATAGAGTAAGTAAAACTAAAATGAAAAGGCTGTGCTATCGCCGATCAAAGTAAGTAGGGGAAATTATCAATGTTGTAAGCGGAGGAAATATTGGGAAAGTACAAGTAGGTACGTACAAAATTTAGGTACCTGCCTAAGCAGGTTGGCAAATTTTGTTAATTCTAAAATTAGGTGAATTAGATTAGCTTTACAACATAATTTCTAAACGTGGTACAATTACCACGTTTTTTTGTTTTATTTTTTATTTATAAAGGGCAACGAACAAGACAATAAATTATATACTTACATCTAAATCTTTGTTACAATGAAACTAAATGTAGTCTTCATTATAGTCTACCACGGCATGCATCTTTGTCCAGCGGAGTACAATTTTTGTTATTCAAGAACCACATCTTACTAAAATTATAAATGCGCAAATTAATTTGTTTGTTTTATACGTCTTCACGGCTAGACCATACAACCGATCTTCATAGAATTTCGTAGAGCGGTAGTTTGAGTCATGGATATGGTCATTTGAACCAGAATAAATGTAATCATCCCGAGGGAGTAAAAACTTCATAATTCTACGCGGACGAGGTCGCGGGCGACGGCTAGTATTCAATAATATAGAACAATACCGACATTAGACCTTCATGCTTAAAAGTTAATTATTTTTGTATACGAGTCGAGGAAAATGACAATACACATACCATAATGACTGCTCATTATTATACGCAAGTATGTGTAACGACTACACATCTGCAGTATGAAATTTAGTAGGTAATATATTCTTTGCCGTACTAAATGAGACCGTAGATGAGACCCTATTAGTCTTTTAAAAGTATCAGAGAAGTAAGTAATTTATATTACTACAGAGAACGCTTCTGTTACCTACTCAACTTCGTCAACCTCTCAACTTCAGGCTACCTTTACTAAAAAAATCTTCATTGTCATTATTGGGTTCAATTACAACACATTACCCTCCCATTTATCGGCAACGATCTCTCTATAAAGCTGGAGGGTGGAAGAGCTCTCAACCACGCTGTTCTAATGCGGTTTGGTGGTGGACTATAATTATTGCTAGTCCATTAATTCCATTAATACCCTTTTACTTTCCTGTAATCCGTTTTTCGGAATGCCACGGCCAATGAACCTTTGAAGGCTGATGGATGGATGGAATTCGCTTTTATTTGACGTCAAAAATAGTAAAGCTCTCTAGATATCGCTCACATGGTAATATAAAGGGAAGCTGATATATCAAATCGATTATTTACCATACTTACATACATCTTTTTACATATATTATAAATGAGGTTTGTTTGGTATACCTTCCTATCCGTTCCTAATAGAAACTTAACTTACTTTAAAACCCGAATATTGATCGTACCATATTTAACGCGGACGATGTCACGGGTAACAGATAGTAAGATTATAAAGCTGTCGTTCGGCTGTGATACGCGAGGGAAAGACATTTCGAATTCTAATTTTCGCATTTATAATATCAGTAAGATTTTTTAACGTAAATCATTTTGCCGACGCCGACTACAACAAACATTTTCTCACAACACTCGACTTTTCGTCTGACGACCACGTCTCGTCTCGCCGCCCCCGTCTCATCTAACTATGTCAAGATCGAGTAATGAGCGAAGCAGATGGTCCTTGCGGTGCCAATTTGCCCCCATTCATTGCAGTCATTGTACTGCGCCTACGCTGCCGTGAATCGCTCATTACCGCTTCGGCTTTTATACAGAAGACTAGGAAGGCTTAGTGTCTGGAGTGAGTTCGTATTTGTTAATACTGGAAGGGAAACATGGGATGGTCAATGGACCATAACTACTTAGTATCGCACAGCTAAACGTCTTAAATATCAAACATGTAGATTCTAAATGTATGATGAATAAGAAGCAATAAGAATGAATTTATAAATAAACAGACATCGAAGATGTAAAATGGTCATTTTCATTTCAATTAAAAATAAAAAAATAAATTTTGAATTAATGTTAATCATGAATTCAAATATGAACGTACAATATTTGACTTGGTGACATACGAAAATTATCCTATAGCTATTTATTCTCAACGATTACATTATCTGCAAATCCCCGTAAAAATCCGTTTACGATTAGAAACGTCATTGGTTTACCAATAGTTTTTTAGTAGTTGACACAAATCAACCTGCCAGGAGCTTACGAGCTGTCGGGAAGTGGCATTTTGTGCCCTCATCCCGTACCTATTCTAGGGCTCGGCACAACATATTTTATGTTCTCAAAAAGGTTTTGCGAAAGCGAAGGCTGGGCAGGCGGGTTGGTGATCGCTGTAGATGGTAGTTTCTGCACAGAGGACGCTGCTCGGTCTCCGTCACGTTCCTTTAATAGTCAGACACCCGCGGGAAAAGTGGTGGTGGCAATTGTATTCTGTTCCGCCGTCACCACACGGCAATCACCGATTCGCTAAAATAATAATAATCATAAAAAAACAAAATATGTGAAGGGTCATTGACTAGGCAGTTAGGTGAGTGTTGAAAACGTGGCTAAGAGGTTAAGATTGCCACATCTCATGTTCCATCAAGTAGATAGCGACGCCGGCGTCGCCCACGCTAGCTTTCACCTCAGACGCGACCGGCCGGAATGCACTCCATATAGCTTTATCTTGGACGTCTCCTCGACTGACGAGCTGTGGTCCCGGATTTGATTCCCTGGATAGACATTACTGACAGCTCCGTGGCGCGTTGGTCAGTGACTTTGGCTGACGATCTGGTTCCCGGGTTCGATCCCCGGCTGGGGTAGACGTTGATTTGGCAGATGTTTGTGCTCGGTTCTTGGGCGTTGAATTGTGTTGTTTACCATGTGTGTCCACCGATCGCAATACAAGGAATCCTAGTAGGAGGGTGTGTGTGTAAGCATTTATTTAAACGAATGCGAACCAACTAATATTCCTATTAACACCTAATACTAACAGGACTAACTAACTAACACTCCCTCGCTCAGTCCTATTCGAAGATTGTCGCAGATGTCTATCGGCGGCAGTGGTTGGTGGGGCTGAATGCTCGTTTGCTATACTTATAATAATACTTTTAATAAGTATAGCAAACATTTTTATTAGTCTCGGGTCTTGGCCGTTTGTGATGTATGCCGTGGGTAGAATGTGCGCAGACTGCAACACAGAGTGGTCAAGGAACCTTTCAGGCCGAACTGGTAAAATAGCTTCAAGATAGATATGGGCATGGCGGCGGTTATCGTACAACAGAATCGTAGGTACACAGATTCTACCGTCTACTAATAATAAATAACCAAATTTATATTCTATTTATTATATTCATCCAACTTGTAATAATATTACTCCTTAGTAATGTGTAGTTACGAAGTTAGGAATATTGTCGCAAACAACACTAATACTTACTTTTTGATTCACGTACTTATGAATGTATCATTAAGTAACGATATTAAATGACTAAGCTTGTATCATAATTTTCTTGATAAAGCGTATCGTATCTTATTATCTTACGATATTAGTTTTATTGGCTAACACATATCTCAACTACTTACAGCCGTATTCATAAACAATACTGACCTAAGTAGAGGAGTAACACTTTGCTAACTATGGTATATCTGAGTGGGTTCATTACATCAAGCCATTCATTTCACAAACAAAATTGATTCACTCATTCATTATTTTGTGCCCTGTGGGTTCGAGCGCTGCGAGACCTCACAGTAACGTTTGTGAATACGGCGGTTATTGTAACTCGCCTCGTTATTGATTTCTTTCAAATACCTTTGAACTACCTACAAGTGGTACAAGCAATTAGTGGGCTCACTGTAGGGCACGCGTCTCTCGTCACAGCTGAGGAATCCAGCCAGTGTGTATTGGTGGAGGAGGTAGTGTTCACACCCAATATAGGAAGTTTTTATGAAACTGCTGTCTTATCCATACTACTAATCCTATCCTTCTATTATACTCGTATCCTACTAATATTATAAACTGGGCCCGTCGAATAAAATTCTCTTATCACGTATCAAGTAGAGTATGTCCCCTCATAAACTAAGTCCGTGCAAAAAGTCACGTCGATCCCGCTTTGTTACACCGTGATAGAAGGACAAACCGACAAACTCACTTTCACATTTAAAATAGTAAGGATGTGAAAGTTCGTGAGGATGGATGGATGTTTGTTTGTTGCTCACGCAATTACTTCTGAACGGGCTCTTACGGGCTGAACGGACATAAGCAACTTTTTTCAAAAAACCCTATAAGGCAACCCCCTTATAGGGAAAGGGGATGAAAGTTAATTTGGAGAAACGAGGATTACGCGGTCCGCAGGCGTAATCTGGTATTTTGACCGTGGCGGACCGCTTTACATGGCGGAAGCACGGAAGCGCCCACTTAAGCCAATTAAGCCACTAGTAGTACCCATCCCTTCCAATTCTCGACCGTGCTCGAGGTTGCTGAACAATGACGATCGATTGATTGTGTGTCAGTCGCGGCGCTACGAAAGCTTATTTTAATATAAGGTCTTTACGAAGCAATAAATAGCTCTACCCGGGAAAGTTCTATAGTTCGTGTCGGGTCCCGAGCGTAGCGACTGTGACGTGACCGTGACATACGTGGGCGCAGAGATAGGGCTCAGAACCTGCTTTATGGACCTGATAAATGCGTACTAAGTATCTACGGTACGTGCTACTTGTTTTTTTTTTAAATTAAATTTTAACAGTGAAAATCTCAATGGCTACAACTCTTACTGATCTCTCTATCAATGTATTAATTGATGTATCGATGCGTTGGGAATTACGGGAGCCACGCATATCGTAAAAACTTTAGGCCCTGTGGGCCTGGGAACAGTTTTCTCCAATTCAATACGTTTATTCGTTTCAACGTCACAACGTTAACTACATGTAGCTAAATGAAAACTAAGTAATAACATTACATAAAATAAAACCCAGCGTGTAAAAATATTGGCCACTGTGTTTCGCGGCGACAAAAAGGAGTCTAGCGTTAGATTAAACAACATTTTGCTTCAGGGAAGCTCTGACAGCGCTGGTATTCTGCTAGACATCTACTTTCGGGGAAGACCACCCTATACTATTTAGTTTTAATTGTTACTTTGTTTTAATGTTTATTTTTTATAGCGTGGACCATTTTTGTTTCTTGATTCAAATCTTTACGTTTCTTTACGATAAACATTTTTGGCTTTCTTCTCCACTATATTTTTAGTGTGTTTATAATGTATCTAGTTTATCTTTGTTTTAAGTTTTAAATGTGTGTTTTACTTGTCTATGGACCGGCGCTTAACAGATGTCAGTTATTTTACATTTATAGCACAAGCTTTCAAGAGCTATAATGTATACGTGTGTACTTCTCACTTCTCACGTGTTTCAGTATCGCGCACGGGAAGTAGTAACCGACTTTTATTTAATTATCAATGTCTATTTGATCGATCAATAAGGAATCAACGTAACAATGTAACCCTTTGCCCCAAAAACGCAGAAACAGCCAAGCGAACGCCATGCCTGCGCCAAGTCACTGACATAAAAGAATTAATTACCATACCAGTCCAATAAAATTTACGGCCATAAATGATTAAGTAATTAATTCTTTCCATATCTTTCGGAGAATGGAGATATTATAACAATGATGAAGCTTTTATTGCTGGGAATTTTTGTAGATTTGGACATTAGTGAATCGGAATTATTATTATAAAAAAAATTACTGTAAACCCTTAAAACTTGCTTGGTGGTGGCCAATGTAAATTGTTAATTTGCAAACAATTGCAAGCTACTCGAGTATCAAAATATTGTTCAAAGCAGTCTTCTCCGCTACGAAGTTTGTTGCAGCTCCTATGTTTGTGCAAAAAATTATTTTAGTGTTTTGTTAATAGTGATCAGTTACAATCATTGAAAATGTTAAAAGTGCGAGCGAGAGAGATGCGAAATGTGAAAGTCCTTAACTGTGATAAAAATCGTCAATAATAAAACAATAGTCAACCAGCGACGAAATAGGGCCAAACTGTAGTATGCCCGCATAGGTAGGCTGTTGTAAAAGGTTTTCACGACGGATTCAAGTAACGACAAGTAGCTACTTATTTTGAAAGCGTTTGACGGTAGTTGTGTTAAACGGAAAAACCTTTACACAAAGTAAGTAGGTACTCGTACGATCGGAGCTAGAAGAAAATATTGCTGGTATTTTTTAACTGACATTTTACTTCCTTTTTCGTAGCACTGTCAAAGGATGTGCTTTCCAGTATCCTGGATACTAATAAAACGGTAAGATTTGTTCAAAATAATTGGTTGTTGCTTTTAACTAGACTTCAGTTGGGTGCACAGAGACAGAAAATTCAATTCTTTGAGATATTTTGCAGATGCATCGCCAAGAAATTGAACTTAATTGGAATTTGCCAGGTAGACTCTGTATACGGCTCGCCCGGGGCGGTATCACCGCCACACCCATTTCTGCCGTAGAATAATTGTTTTTTATTAATTTTGTTCCGGTCGTAAAGGTTTGGATGCCTTTACTTATACAAAAGGGCGACCACCTCAGTATTCTCGGAATAGCAACGCATCTGTGGCCAGCTTCGAATATGAAAAATACTAATCATTACTAATTAGGATTACTAAGATTTAATAACAGGACTAACTGGCACTAATAGTCCTAACTCCCACAGTCCAATTACTAACGAATGCTAATCAACTAATATTCCTATTAACACCTAATAACTAACTATCAGTCCCTCGCACGGTTGAACTCGAGGTGTGTTACATCCATTAGTGGTCGGTGGGACATAACTAACATCTTATTAACATCTCATACTAACTGCACTAACATCCCCAGTTCCTTTTACGGTCTTGTTCGAGGTTTGTCCCAGATGTCATGGGCGGTAGCGGATGGGTGAAGCTGCACGTTTGCATGAAATTAAAAAAATATATATATTATAAGAAAATAATATATTATATTAAAGAAAAAGTGAAGGAATACGTGAGGAAACCTGTACGGCCGAGAGTACTTCATTATGTTATTCTCAAAGGCGTGTGAAGTCTACCAACCGGCAGTTTGCCAGCGTGGTGGACTATGGCCTAAAACCCTTCTTATTCTGAAAGGAGACACGTGTTCAGTAGAAGACCGCTGATGGGTTGGCGATGGGATTAAATCAGTCAATAACACACGTCGTTTGACAAAATCTGTACGAAGTTATTGAACGTAGCGTTATTCTGCGTGTTGGAATTCGAATTTAAAAATACAAAGCTTGTATGTAAATTTAATTTCCTCATAGAAAACCCGAGGTTTTTATAGCCGCTGTTACGGTGCTAAATTATTGTGCCCGAAACGCACAATCATGGATCTGGCTTTGTCGTGTTATCTCGGCTTTATGTAAATTGTAAATCTCCTAATTTTTTGGTCATTAAAATTTGGATACACCATAGCTCTTTTATGGTAACCGAAATCCGTAAAAAATTGATATTTATTTAGTAAGATAATAGTTAAAGTCTGATAGGTATTTAGGTATTCAGTCAGTGCGTTTATAGTTAGCTCTTTTATAGTCTACTAGTTGTTGTCCGCGTATTCGTCTGCGATACATTTATGACCAAAATTCGGTTTTAAAAGTATCCTAAGACCTCTATCGTGACCTAAACTATATCTCTATTAAATTATATGAATATCTGTCGTATGGTTTAGCTGTGAAGGCATATAAAACAAACACACTAATTAATTTTCGCATTTATAATAATGGTTAGATGGGTCTCAACTTCTTCGACTTCTGTGAGTATTACGGCTGTTTTCTCATGACAATATTTATTATGTTATATTTAAAAAAAAACATAATAAGTTGTGAAAAAGACACCTTATCAGGATGATAATTAAATTTTTTAAACTAATTAAACGAATCGTTATGTCTGTGTTTATATCAAATGTTACTATCGCATTAAATCACGTGCGGTTTTACCTGCCTGAATCAAAGTTGTCACAGTTTCATTCATTGGCTATCGAAGCGTCTGATCGATCGTCTTGAGCAACTCCGGATGTGAAATCTATAATATACACGACGTATTAATTATAACCATTCAACGCCCACGTATCTGTGTTCGTTTGTCTGGAGAGATCTATCATGGATTCAATAAAAATCCATTTATTATTCTGGGATACGGTCTAAAGAATCATAGACTCACAGAACTTTTGTAAAAAATATTGATCTATTCTTAATTACAATGTATTTCATCCCAAACAGACTAGATCTGATTAGTTAGTACAGTTTCTAAGTCAAAGTCAGACTGCCTTGTTGAAACGTGGCTTTCCACAGTGATTAGAAAGGAAGTACCACATTCTTTGCTGTTTCGTTTTCAAGAAAACAACTACGGGAAAAGCTAACTAGCTCTACTAAAATAAAGTAACTTTCGTCGCATTGCTGTTTTCTGTCAGTTAAAACTCAGACGAAAAGGAAAGCACCTGCTCAAAATTCAGCACAACTAAAAGAAGTTCTTAGAAACATGCTGAAAATTATTTTGTTGGAGTAGCGATGTCTTTAACTTTGCTTTAAGTACCTGTACCTTACATAAGCCTAAATATATTACCCTAAATCAATCGCATAAGAACAGAAAAGTTATCTAGAGACTACTAGAATCATACCTTAGTCAGACTGCTTAGTTTGAACATTTGAAAGTTGTCATTAGTTAATTCAATAGTCATCTAATTGCGGCAGGAATGTTTATCTACCTACTAGATAAACCTGGAAATTAATTGGTATTAACAAAGTAAATGTATCGATGTATCGCTCTAATACAATAAAAGCACTTCGTGTACGAGACACTTAATACATCAGCAGCATTCAATGTCCACAAGGCAAATGAATGCAGTAGTCTGAATTTAACGTAGATACGATCCATCTATCCCTCTCTCTGTCTAGTAGACGTGGCGCTTATGATTAGCAAGCATTTCCTCCCTACGCTGTCGTGCTCATTGGAACGAAACACCATCTCTGGCGTCTTGCCATCAATATGTTCCAAAAGACGCTACTACAGCTATTTCCTTCGTGTCGTTACTTATTCAAGAGCGTAAAAGGTGAAAGCAAATCCCTGTTTGATAATCCGCAAAATGTAGTCGCCGTATTCAAATTCGTGCTGCTTTTGAATGACCATCCTACGGATTCAGTTCCTCAAGAAGTGTTTCTTCTCACGATTTTTTTGTTGATGAGTTAAAAGACAACCGAGCAAACGATAGTTTTAATCCTCCGTGTAAGGAATAAATAATTTTGATTCTACTTAAAGCTTCTGTTAAGTGTTCACACACTGAAAATTAGATTGCAAGTGGATACAACAAGTAAATATTTGTGTTCATTAAGTTGTGTTAACTGGCTAATTCGTTAAGGCAGTTAGCTATGGCCTAGGCTGTTTTTCAATATATCAAGCAAGGCTTTGCCCGCGTCTCCACCCGCGTTTAATTCACCTGCAGAGGGCGCCAACAGTATCTATCTTATTTTGTGTTACACTATGTTCGAGCGTATAGTATCTAACATCTATAAGCGATTGTGGCCTAGTGGTTAACACTGCGGCCTGCTACTCGGGGGACCGGGGTTAACATCCCAGGAATGCACCTCTATGACTTCGGTTAGTTATGTACGCTTTAAGTAATTGAATATTATCTGCTTTCGGAAAACATCTCGAGGAAACCGGCTTGTCTGAGAGTTCTCCATAATGTTCTCAGAGGCATGTGAAGTCTGCCAATCCGCACTTGACCAGCGTGGTGGACTATGACCTAACCCTTCTCATCCTGAGAGAAGACCCGTGATCAGTAGTGGGCCGTTGATAATTTAATATGATGATGATGACAATATTTGTTTGTTTTAATTTAATTTAATTACTGGATATTACATAGTTAATCCACTTAATTACGATTATTATGTACCCACATGTATCCGCGGTTAACTTTCAATGGTCAAAGGAATGCTTTAAAAAGTTTTACGAGCACGGCCTGCTATCCGGTTGATGTCTTGCCAATCTTAAAACGTTATTAAATGGCTATATTCATTTCCCCAATTGGAATTTTATACTGATCCATATAGTTAATGAGCAAATTTTGATACAAAAAGGTCCCCAGTGGCCGACTTCATAATTTGATTACCCGGTTTTATTTCAGCGTAAGAAACTTTATCGTGTCCCCGACAGGATTTTTATTGTTTTTGTCGTTTAATAAAAGGCGTAGTGTCGCGCCGCGCTACATGACATCGGTAGGAAATTAAATGCAACTTTTTCTGCGGCGCGACAGCTGTCGGCCGCAATAAAAGTTACTCCTTCGTACGAATCTTGCTTTTATTTATTCTCCTAGTTTCAGCGAAGAATGAAAATGGCGAGGTTACAAGAGACCAATTACAATTAGCTGCGGACAAACGCGCCGCGCTACGCAGAATCGGTTAAAGGGCGCCCCTGTGTATCGCGGTGTACTTTTTACGATTGCATTAAATAGTTGTATTACATCGCAGAAGCTATGCCTATTTGCAGAGGCGCTGGCGAGCACGCTGCGTGGTTTATTTGCGTGTGTCGCGCGTCGCTAAGGGCGTTCACACGGGCGCTGCGCCCGCGCGGCTATTTCCGCACGAATACCAATGTCCCCTGCTGACGATATTCGCGGTGCAGCGCCGGGTACCTCTCACTGACAAACGATACGACTGTCGATAGCGTGCGAGCGATCTATCTTCATCGTATCAGATGTCATCGATTACCATCAGCGCTGCATTGATTTATTATAGGGAGCCGCTTTTTGTTTCGGGTACTGAGGCTATGTCGTGTCATCAGCGCGGGTGTAATTACAGTATGCCGTGTATTCAAACGCTCCGTAACATTGTCACCGACTAACTGATCAACTGCTCCGCGACCGAATTCGCATCGAATAAATCCGTAGACGAACAAAAGTTACCCACATAGCTTGCAGAGTCAGCAAGCTGAAGTGGCAATGGGCAGGCCATGGCATTAACAGGAAGAAAGGTCCTCGAATGGAGAATACGACTTGGTAAACGGAGCACAGGCCAGAAGTCCAGCAGCGTACGTCTAGAGGTTGATGGATGGAACTGATCAAAAAAGTTAAGCAATTTCGGTGGAGTGAAGCTTTGATGATCTGGCAAAAAGTCAAAACCGCCTGCGTGTATCGTACCGTTTATAAAATGTTGCCATTAATAGACTAGAGCGTGGTGGTAGGACTCTCGTCTCGACGTCCGTGCCCAGCAGTGTACACTTGTACAGATTGTAATCCAAAGATGCTCGTACCAAAACTGTCAGGGATTTCATGTCGTTTAAAATGTAAAGTGAGCAAAATATTGTTATATAAAATTACTTGGTCCTGATCGGCCCTTCGCTTGTAACTATTTACATTAATTCGTTACGAAATGTAGTTAGTTTACGAATGCTACGGTGGTTTCGATAGAATCTAGCATTGCATTTCCTCATTAAAATATTTGCAGCTTAGACCTTGATTATTTGCAAGTCCAAGCAGGGGAAGGCAATTAGATTTGATGGTACGCTATGGTTTGCAACATTGTACGTAGTGGTAATGTATTTAAGGTTAAGACTTGATCGTCATTTGATTTAAATAGGTGTATAAACCGCATCTAAGGGATCGTTCACACGTGACTGCAAATGGTCGGCGGTTACTGTCACCTGCAGTTGATTCTGTTCAACCCGCTCTGATCACCACGCTGGGCAGGCGGATGGTGATCGCAGTAGATGGTAGTTCCTGCATAGAGGACGCTGCTGCTCGTTCTTCGTTATATTCCCTTAGTTACATCGCACGACACCCGCGGGAAGAGGGGGGGTGGTGACATTTGAATTCTGCCATCACCACACGCCATATGAATATCAATGAATATATATGCTCATTTGTCCACAGGTCCGGCAAGAGTGTGGCCCACCTCTGACGCTGGAGAATCCGACCATGCCGTCCCCGCCTCCAACCCCCGGGTTCACGAGACGGGACTCTCTACGCGCGCCACCCCCGGATACGGAGCTGCTCCAGTTCGCCGCCACCCTCGCCACGAGCAAGAAGCTGTTCGGCACTTTGGCCGACAGGATCTGCGACGAGACTGACTTCGCCAGCGATGGAAACGACCACTGCTGGAATGGACAGAGCGTTGGAGAGTGAGTGTGATTTCAGATGATACAAGATGGACAACGTTGGCCCAGTAGGGATTTATTATTGAGTAGGCTTTGGCCGCAGCCTCGTCCGTAAAAAAATATAATTGTAGACTGAAATAGAAGGACAAACAAACAAACACATTTTCGCATTTTATCATTAGTAGTAGTTACAAATATTAATTAGCGGCTGTACTCGTACCGATAATTGTGTTCTCTAATAAAAATTACAGTTTATACCATATCTAGCAATTTCGGCAATACAATAATAGAAATAGAGCAAGAAGATTTGTCGTTCTCGGGTAAGTGGCGCTAGCCAGCCCTATGAGACGTGCAGTTCCACTTTCCAGACCTTTAACCACCCGATTTTTATTATGAATAGTGAATCATTTACAGTAAATATCTAAAATGTTTCATCATTTAAGTTTTAATATTATAATTTACTAACTGTAAAGCGTATTATCGTACCGCTGCAATCCTATGGGGCCAGTGTTTTTAATATTGTCGCACAATTTTGGTCATTAAGCCCGCATTTTGTCTAAAAGTCGGTGGTAGTAGTCATAAAGATAAAATAAATATTAAGGTCTTAAAGATGATAACTTGTCAACAGGTACATAAAGGCCTTGGTAGCTTCGGCGTCTGTCAGCGACCAGAAGTACAACCCTGAAGTGACTACGGGCAGCCCCCAGGATTCGCGAGTGGCCGCGCTTGGAGACAGATTGCGACAGGCTCGACAGGTTAGTAACGTAAAATTGGATAGAATTACTATTATTTATTACAGGGGCAGTTACGTAAACATCACACATTATATCTAATGCGTTGTATATGCGTTATATCTAATGTTTGAACCTTTCTATATCTTTCGGAAGTTCTGCGAAACACAGCATGGAATAAAATAAGTGTAGACTCGGATCCCAAGCGAAAACACCATTAAGCAGCATTATTTTTATTAACATTGCCGATAAAGTGAAGTTTTATTCACGAGGCGTTTCAGATGACTTCTTACAACTTAAAATTAGTCATATTTATTTTTACATATAAGCGGATGAGATGAGGAAAGATATATATTATGTCTCGAAAGTTAAAACAAATGAACTTGCCAACGCTCTGTGAACACCTACAGTTAAAACAAATGAACTTGACAACGCTCTGTGAATACCTACAGTCAAAACAAATGAACTTGACAACGCTCTGTGAACACCTACAGTCAAAACAAATGAACTTGACAACGCTCTGTGAACACCTACGCCGTTTATTATTTATTGTCGCCCATAATTCTGATGATATCAAATACAAATTGTATCTATTTACTCTTATTGTATCTATTTATTTATGTGAGCCACTCGTGCCCGAGCAATAATCGTAACGTCGATGTTCTTGTTTCACGTAAAAGCGTCTGTGGCTTTGCGCGATAGTATCGTAATGGTAATTCCGGGTAATACGAGTGTTCTTCCATCCCTATTGCGTTCAAACCATCGTAATAATAAGTACAGTATACGGAGAAGAATTTGTAACGTAAGATTTTGCTTTGTAAATGCGTTTTCCCATACAAACTTTCATCGCCTATACAACCCCCCATTCGGGAAAGATTTATAAAGAAGTTGATGTCGCTTTGCGTTGTTTTAGCTCTATCATACCAAATCAGACGAATCTGTTCAGTAGGATTTTCATGAATAAATGACTAACATACAAACATACAGAGTTGTCGGACGCCTTTAGTCGCCGCGCTAAGAACTTCTGATATTCAGGTCGGAGGACCCAATCGACTGACCCAACATTTGCATCTTCGATGGTTACTATAAAGAAGTTACTTTAATTATTAATAACTAGACTTTGCCTGCGGCTCCGCACGCGGGAATAACGTTTTTCCACACAACGTCATCCCCAATTCCATCCCCTTTAAAGTGTGATTATTGTAAAAAGCCTTTATCACTCTTCGGTCTATAAGCTATCTCTATGCAAATAATCACGTCAATCCGTTGCTGTGCTTCTGCGTGAAATAGGACAAATACACCTCTACATAAGTGTGAAGTATGAAATAATCAAGTAAGTAAATAAGAGCTTCTTTTCATGTTGTCAAATTCCCTATTAAAGCCGCACGTGGTTAGATGATTGAATCTCCGTAATACTATCCTCTTCTTATCGGCTTTTTGTTACACGCTATTTTCTAAGCTACTTAGTAGTCTATAAAAGCTTAATTGATTTCGTGTTCGTTAACGGAAGACCACTTATCTCTATGTATTTAGCCTCATGCCGCCAGTATCATATCGCATAATTGCATACTTATTACAGGCGTTAAAAACCTTGTTATGTTTTTCTTGTAGCTGTAATACCTAGTTGCAAGTATTTCCTAATGCGATCCCTGAGCTAGTAACTTGAATGAGTAATGGCATAATATATTATGCATAAAATAATTAATACGTAAATAGGTATCGCAGTTAGTTTGCAACTCCTTTTTATATCCAGTAGAATTAACAAGCAGACATCACGTTGGAAAATCGGTTTCAGGTGGTAGAACCTGTATACGGTTGTCCCGGGGCTGTACCACCGCCACTCCCATTTCTGCCGTGAAATAATTGTTGTTCAACAATTGTGTTTCGGTCGGAAAAGTGTAGATGCCGGCTACACTCATACTAGAGGCGACCACCTTAGTCTTGAAGGGTAGCAATGCATCTGTGACC
>DWLO01000873.1:0-17247 GCA_018245335.1 Dalla quadristriga | reverse complement strand
CTATAAGCTCACTGACAATATAGATATTTATTTAGCATCAGTATGTAATGTATAATATTCACATTTTCAAATTTCTTTTAAACGATACCATAAATTATGACTGCAGAGCATTTTGTCTAAGTATGTCTATCAAGGAACTTGTCTGGAAAACATGGGAAATAACAAAACACGATGGACCTGAACATGACATGAACACTGGTGTACAAAATTATTCTCGAAAGCACTCTAAAAACATAGAAAAAGAAATTCCTTCAGACAAAAATATGCCTGTAACACTGAACACTAACATTTAATTCGTATATTATGCACACACACACACACACTACACATTTGCTACCTACTGCAAGGTACGGTATATCAACAGGGAGGACAGAAGCTTAACCACCATGCTGCTCCACCATTGTAGATAGGAGAAGGAGGACAACCCCAGTTCTTAGGCCGCCTGTAGGCCTTTGATGATCGACCACTGTTTAACGATAAAACAGACTGTAACCTGCTTAACGTCCCTCCGAAGTACTGACACGTTCTTTTCCACCACAACATCATTATTCGCTACAGGGATGCACTGCTCGAACCCCCAAGAGGCCAAAACATCTCCAGAGACTCCTCCGTTGACCACAGATTGAGTTGTGATCCATCATTAATATCTCCTACACATTTTAAATATCATTCCTAAACCCCTGAAGATGTTTTAAACAAGCATTTTTCTTACGAATACCAAAGTGTTAGCTAACAAACCAGATGAATTCCGCATCCGGTTGGCAGATTATTTAGTTGTCGTTCTACGTTATTTAGCAGTAGGTACTACCTAGTGCTAGTCATGTTATTATTTTAAACTGCTTGATATATTTTCCGACAACCTCATTTATAAGGAAACTAATCATTGAACGTTGTCTGGCGTCAATCATGGGCTTGAGCAGCAAAGGAAAATCCAATACAATCCCACAGTTTAGACTCCGGTTCACTGCCGCTTACATGCTTCATGCATGTTTTCCGTGAGTAGGTACAGTGTAGTATAAGCCACTCATAGTTTATATACATAACTAGGCTTAGCCCGCGGCTCTGCTCCCGTAAAATTCCGTTAAACATCCCATAGAAACAGCTTTCAGGGATAAAAATTAGCATACGGTACTCTCCGACCAATAAACTATCTCCATGCAAAAAACTTCGATCGGTTGCTTCTTTGCAACATGAAAGAAGGG
Source organism: Dalla quadristriga (assembly GCA_018245335.1). Lineage (NCBI taxonomy): Eukaryota > Metazoa > Arthropoda > Insecta > Lepidoptera > Hesperiidae > Dalla > Dalla quadristriga. Next base: position 16,045 of record DWLO01000873.1, on the reverse strand, counting down.
CAAACTAACAAACACGCTTTCGCAGTAATAATGTAAGCATTTATTAGATATGCAGGATGATTTAACAAAATACACTTTCTGTAAGCTTCAGTAACCTCTTGTGTGTGGCTGTTTATTACCTACTTACTACTATTACTTACTACTTACAACCTACTGACTCACTTAGTTATTATTACGACTTGACGTATTAAATAAGTGCAAGTTCATTTAAATAGACAGCAGATACATTTAAATACTCATTATTTTAATAAAAGTAAATACTTCAATTAAAACTCATACAGTCATTGTCAAATTTTATTACTTGTTGTCCGTGCTTTCTGAATAACAAATAAAATATTTTTAACTCAGTCATCTTATTAGAACGACCTTTCAAAACATGAGATTAAATGGGAATACCCCGGCCGGGAATCAAACCCAGGACCTCGTCAGTCAGGGTCACCCTTAATGCTCCACGGAGTCTACGTTTTGTAGGTTATCTGCAGATAGAGCCACCAGTTAACCTAAATAAACAAAGAAACGTTTAATATAGTCGTTGCTTTGTTAGATTTTATCTCGACTCCTTCATAGCTGGACGAGAAAAAATGCCTCAATAATAATCATAAAACTGATGATACATTTTTCGTCTAACAAATTCAATGTTCTCGCAACTCTACACACCCACGACAATTCTAACCAACTCTACATATATAACCTACACAATAATATCTACCCGAAATACTTAGTATAATTTGAAGCGCGAATTACAGAGGTACCCACGATCCTTTCGTAATTTAAGAAAAAAAGTAACTCACATTTTTAAAAAATCAAACCATAATTACATCCTTTAGTTAATATAATATTTACGTCCTCTTGCGAGGGTTGAGCTTCCAACACATCAAAATTTATAACAGTGTGTTGCGTAGGTAGAAGGATAGTTTTGAGGCAAAAGGAACAAACATTCATTCATAAATCCATAAATCGTCCTCACAAATTTTATACGTACGGAATCGTAGGATACTGAAATATTTTCCCACATCTGTTTTATCGTGCTTAGTTTTCCAGATGGAATTTATCCGAGATTTAATATATAAACCGCTAACAATGTATCCCATAGTAGCAAACTTCTTAACCTAGAAACTTCCCCGTAATCGCCCATACTATATAGGAGATCCTAGTGGAAAACTCACATTGTAGTTTATTTCACGAATCCTGTCATGTAAACTTTTCAAGTCATTGTCTTAATGCTATCAGTGGGAATAAAACTGCGCGTTGGTGTCAAGGCACATAATCATGTACAGTCAAGTTAAAAAAAAACAAAGAGTTCGAACTAGTTTAGCTACTTTAGACCTGTAAAATAGCTTGAGTCATAAGAAGATAAATAAATGAAAATTAATCTTGCTAAAGATGATCAGTGTCATATTGCTGAATGGATTTTTGAACCCAAAGTGAAATGGTAGGTGGTGAAATTTATACTTCTTACTAAAATTATAAATGCGTATACGAGTTTCAGCCATTACATACACCATACGCATCAGCATCAGCATACACGGCTCAGCCATTCTACCAATATTCATAGAACTTTGTTGACAGGTGGTTTGATTGACGGCAATAGTCATGGGATACATTTCACCCCAAATAAATAAACAGATCTTGAGGGAATGAAAACATCATAAATTTAACTCAGACGAAGCCGTGGGCAATACCCAGTAAATAATAACGAATAGTGCAAAATATTGTTTTGTCACAATCTCACCAAATAAAAGAAAGGTGACAAGCAAGCTTACGAGTGTTTCCTTTTATTTACTCTCCCATAACGGGCGTCAGCTGCAAACGACTCGGTCATTAGGCCAATTCGAGTCCTTCGCTAACCGTATTGCCCAATAAGCAAGATTTTTCCAATAAACACCAATGACACTGCACGATTTTCCTATTTTGATACAAATCGTCCTGTTCCAGTAAACTTATGTTTTTATTTTCGATATGTAAGTAAGGATATTCGAGGGGGCAGTCATGTCATGTAACAACTAAGGGTTTGATCGGATACTTACTGTTTGATAAAATATATGTCTCGTGCATATATCCAACTGGATATATATATATTTATTTTCATCTTATATATTGATCCGACCGTATACGTATGCTACGAGCAAGCTATTGTTCCTTAATCACAGATTGTTGCTAAGGATGAATAATATTGTTGATACCGATGATAAGTACTAACGTATAAAACTACTCTATCTTTACGAAAAAAAACTAGTCACGATATCAACAAAGAATAATATAGGTCGCAGCGTTAACAAAAGACCTCGGGACAACTTTTCTTTCGCCGCTTACAAAGGCATTACGGGAAGATCTCACGAAAATTTGTTCGCAATTCGCTTGGAATCCTAAATAATTAAAAGCGGACCGGTAGGAGAATACACGGTTCCGGGCGCGATGTATCTATGTTTGTCAGGTTGAATTTTGTATCAAAGAATAAGGTTGTGAATGGGATGTGTAAATAGTGCAAGGGAGCGCGCTGTGAAGCGACGATCGATACCGCGCTAATGAGTGGTGCGTGACGTGCAGTTTCCACATGTGCGAATGTGTGGACCAGGTCGTATCTCTATTCGCAAACGCTGCACAACTCACACCTAACATATTACCGTTGCAGCCTCTATAGGCTATATATAATAGGGGATATATGATAGATTCGTATATTTGTTTTATTTGCTTTATTTTTGATAGGTAGGAACTGTCCTACGCTGTTTAAGACGAAATATAGTCGTATTTACGAATCTGTTAAAGCGTATGGTTGCTTTTACGTTACCTTCATACTTCCTCGGCGAAATCATCTTAACATTACTTTTTATAGCCCTGAACTTATAGTTGAGATGAAAAGACATAAAAAAATTATATACTGTTGCTGACCATGTAGTATACAAATTAAATATGAGAATTGTGTCGTAATAAACTTGAACAAACATAAATGTTGAACTGTGTTGTCTATTAATTACAATAATCGCCTATAAAATATTTTGTGAATATCTCCAATATACAGAAACTCACTATTTCAGAGTATTATTACAAGTAGGTAGGTAAGCTAGGTAGGTAGATACTTATGTATAGAAAAAATAGGACAGGAAACAAGACAAAATAGGTAGGTCAAATATAGACAATGATATTTTCAAAACGAAAATCGAGACTTCTGTTTCAATAGAAATAGTAAGTAAAGGCGAAAATAAACGATATTTCCTAGCCTGAGTCGGCTGACACAGTTCCGTCGGACGGTGCGGCATTACTCAGCCGGTATCTGATGTCGTTTGCTAATTGACTAGAAATACAGATAAACGCTATTTTTACCCTGCTATAAATTTTCGAATAGCTAGTATTTGTTACTGAACGTTAGTGAGATATAGTTCTGAGCATTATAGATGCCGCAAGTTTAGAAGCTTTAAAGTTATTAATTGTCTGCCTTCTGCTATGCAGTTGCTTTTGAACTCTTACTACGTACGAACGATAATTTGTAGGTTTCAAATGTTTTATTATATTGCGAAGTGATGATAAAACGATTTACAAATAAAACAAATTTTCCAAAGGCAAATTTTATTTATGGTCCAACGTATACTGAATGATGGACCCATTCACTGTAAAATACCGCTTCTATTGATACCCACTTAATTTACAATATTTACACACACATACATACAAGGAAAATAATTAAACACCGAGGGCGGTTAGCTGTTGGCGAGGAAAGCTATGGCGGCGACGGCGAGCGGCAGGCGCGGTGGCGCCAGGGGGCCCCAAGCGCGGCCCGCTCCGGCCGAGGCCCGCGCGCGCGCGCTGCCACCGCCCTCCCCGCGGCAAGCCGCTCCCGCCGCGCTTGCCAAGCTGCGCCCGCGAACTTTCAATGGCGAAATACACAAGTTATCCTCCGCAAACTCTCGCAACAAAGCCAAGGGGTTCGCTAGAGGATCGCGACCGCACTCGCACGGCAAATGATTGCCGCGGATCACTACATTGTCAACTTCCAGCACCACCGCCAGCGGCGTCTCCAACATGTGATTTCCAGTAAGCTTAAAAGTGTGTACACTATTATTATGCACGAGCGCGAGCTCCTCGACGGCGTCTATTTTGTTGTTACACATCTCGAGAATATCCACGCGTCGTAGCCCCTCGAAAGCTCCGGCTCGAATTACGCCTAAATCAGACTCTCGTAGCGCGAGTCGCCCCACGCGCGTTAAACCGAAGAATGTGTCGGGCTGGAGTGCCGGTAAATCCATGTATGCGAGCTCGAGAACACCCACGCCTTCGAGGCCGGCGAACGCTTGCGGCTCGATGGCTCGGATTCCCGAAGGTAACTCTATCTGGGTTACGTCATTCAGTCCGGAGAAGGCGTGAGCAAGTATTCGTTTAATTGGATTATTTCTAAGAGATATAAGTTTTATAAAATTTGTCCCTGCGAATGCATATCCTTCGATCTGAGCGATCCTGTTGTGTGAGAGGACAATGGATGAGATATTTTGTAGAGCGGCAAAGGCGAAGGCGTCTACGGTGGCGAGCGGAGTATGTTGGATGTATAATTCGTTTAGTCGCGGCAGGCCGCGGAAGGCGAACGGGCGGATACGTGTTAGATTGCAGGCGTCAAGGCTCAGTCGGCGCAGCTGTCTGAGGTGCGCAAACGCATCGGAGCGCAGCACACGAAGATCTGCTCGTGACAGCGATAGCTGCATCACACTCGGACTGAGCGCTGATGGCACTCCTCGCAACAATGCGCTGTTGCACACTACCTGTAAGCAAAATATTCTATTAACCCATTGCTGGCCTGCAAATTTGCTTCGATTCATCTAAGAGAACACGGTGATTGAATTACATGATGCCACTCAATTCGGCGCGTTTTGACGTGAATTGAAACAAAGCTTTATCGTACATTCAAATTGAAATGGGTTTGCCTGAGGGGCAATCATAAATTCCCTATCGTAATTGATCTACTGGGCTACTAGCACTGCATCCAATGTTAATATTTTATTAACTGCCTAAAGATAAAATTGCGCATACATTTCTTTTCAATTATCGGGATACGGAATTAAAACGTATCTAAATGTTTCATAAAAACTGACGAATACAAAGGAACGTACAAAAACATCGAGGCTCTTTTTGCCCGATCAGTAACACTGCGTCACAATTCCATCGCCATTGGTACTATTTGTGTTGTCAATAAAATTAATCCGGCCCTGAATATCCCTGGGCGCACACAGGCGCATCGCCATATTTTGATTGAATTGTTCCAAACTTAAGCTCCACAAATAACCAAAACAAATATCAATCAATTCCGTTCAGGTAATACACAATCATGATTTTATACGACATCTACCATCATAAAATACTGTTTTTGGTCTCTGATTCAATTTATTACGTGCCTTTTTAACGTGACGCTTCCATTAAGCTTATTAAATGTAGCTTCATTTTCTGATTTACTCCTTTATTGATATAGTAAATGTGAGTTCAACCGGCGCAGTTTTGTAAAGAATAATATAAAAAATATGTGTAAATTCTGGAATTTGTTTAAGCGCACTAAATTTAATGTTTCGTGTCTCTTTAACATGGGTTTGCTGTAACAAATGACCAAATAATACTGTAAAAGCTTTAAATATTCACATTTAAGGACAGGGTTACGAGCGACTCTTACAAAATATTATAATTATCTATGGGCAGCAGGTGCCGGGATCATAATCCCGGGGAAGATTATAATCATAAAGATTTTTACTAACGGTGGCAGTAATGATTTTAAAACGTCCATTTTCACCTAGACCCATTTTTGTGTTCCGTATCAATTATGAGAAAAGGAGCTGAATCATCGAGGTCAGTCCCATTCATCCGTCCATCCGGTTTTCGGTAATTTCAGAGACTGACTTAGCTAGAAGTACATTTTAGTTAGCGACTTTTGTTGAATTTAATAATGTTTATTGGAATCTAGAAGGATCTTTTTATTACAAAACCATGTTACTTTTGCAATTGTTAGTGCAAGTGTTGTTTTTCCTCTAACTGGTTGACACTAACGTCCGACTAAAAAGAGAGGAGGGTTATAAGGTTTAGGCCTTTGTCTGTATTTCTGCGTATGTACGAGTATGCCTGTGGCATCGGAGTTCCCAAACGCTAGTGTTCGCGAGATGGCCCTGCATTTGTATTGGTCTCGGGCGTCACGGTTCGCCGCATGCGTCGGGTCTGTATAAATATAAACCTTACTTAAACATAATATTGACGGCAGTGACCCTAACTAGGATTCTCGCAACACAGGGATTGTGTTCTGGTTGAAAAAGTGTGGATGCCGGTTACACTTACTCGTATACAAAAGGCAACCAACCACCATAGTCCTCAGGAGTAGCAACGCGCCTGTGACTAGCTTCAAATAGGACTATTACTAACGATTACTAACTGGATGATTACTAATATTTACTAACAGGACTGACTTACACTTACTGTCATAGCTTCCACAGTCCTATTACAAACGAATACTTAGAATTTATTATTCCTTTTAACACCTAGTACTGGGTAACAGGACTAACAAACTTACTAACAGTCCCTCACACAGTTCTACTCGAGGTTTGTCACAGATGTCCATGGGCAACAGTAGTTGGTGGGACTGCATGCTCGTTTGCTATCACATATCATTAAAAAAAAAAAACCTCATGTAAGCACAAAAGGCCGTCTCTTCGCTACATAGAGATGTCTTCCTGACAGTCTTTTGGAAGAGGATAATTTAGTAGAGATTGAGGCAAGTTAGAGTACCTGAGACTGTGACAGGCATATGCACTGGGTCGGGCAGGAGGGCACCAGGGTCGGTACCAGCTGACCGTGGACCGGCGCGCACACCAGAGCGGATGCCACCGCCGTCACCAGCCAGCGCACCACCCACCTGACGCATACAACAAACACATATAACACACTTTACTGTACACCATTGATACACAACACATAAACGATACGAAACAAAACATACGATATACAAATGGCGGTCTTATCGCTAAGAAGCGATTTCTTCCAGACAACCTTAGGGTATGGATTAAAGTAATTAGGTGGAGATGGCGGAGGCGCGGTGTATTCTTTAACCTGTATTGTACCCTATCTATTAAAAAAATAATCAATCTAATTTATTCAGTTTATTACATAGGTATCAATACCTCATAGGTATCAGGCCTCAATACTTGGCGGCCTGACGTCAAAATATTACGAGTTTAAACAAAATTACTACAATGTATTGCTTTGTAGTTGTGAAGACGGTTTTTTGAATATTTGTGTATGGTTATTCATTATGTATACAACGGCATCAAACATTCTATTAATTACCTAAGTGGCTACGTTTTAAATTGGTACGAGTACGTACAATTAGACCTACAGACCTTGAGACTCTTCCTGTTTCTATGAAATTGTTCTTAATCAAAAGGTATCTTGTTTCTTAAGGAAAGTTGTCGTTTCTTACTCGTATTACTGACTCTTTAGAACTTAATTAAGTGAATCACAGCATCTTTCAACTACTTAGCTTCAGCTTTGAACGGTGAAATGTAATAGGAAAATATCAAATTTTTGCTTGAAATTAACCTGGTTTGGGCCGGCTATCCCGAGTCACACAGAGCGGGTATATCTTCGTGTATTCAAACTTATAAACAAACAGTTATTGCTTCTCACAGTAACTGCTTCACCATTATACGTAGCGCTACTGAGCCGTAACCAAATCAAATTAACTTTTGCAAAGCAAATTGACTCTACAGTTAACATCAGTATTCTTCAGTCAGTTACTTGTTATTATATGTATTTATTTTATGTTGAACAAAATGCACATTCATCTGTTTCCTCTCGACATTTACAGCAGGGAATCGAACACTGCATTAAACTTTATATATCGGATGATATCGGGAAAACGGTCTGCTTGATGCGCTCATTGCAACGACTGCAATATTTCAAACTGAAGCTCTTATAATTCAAACAGCGTGATGGGTGCTATTGCAGCATTGTTCGCTCTGCATTTTCATTTTTATCCCTTGACAAGCTTATTTATTATGGTTTGAGAACAGCAAATTCATTGTATCCTTTGGACTATCTCTATTGAATCTCTAGTAGAACTCTAGTACTATTTTAGGTCGGTAATTTGACGGTGCTATCCGTAAGGATTGTTCAATACCTACTCGAGTATATGTTATACATTATCAAATTCGCTGCTTTATTTAGTACCTCCGTCATCATGTGTAATTAACTATACTCGGAACTATTAACAGAAACATTTTATCAGCTATTTTACATACTTATATATACTTTATTAGCTATACACGTTCAATCCTTTATCGACGTTGGTCAGAAATATACTAAATAAACTTTGAGTAATTAATCGTGTACATTTTACGAATTGCATTATGTAAACACTTAACACTGAAATGTTTGCAATGATAATGTTTATATATATATACGATTGAGGTCAATAGTTGGCTTTCATTAGAGCTGTAATTAAAGAATTAATATTATCTGCCCACATTTCATTAACACACTGTTAATATGTCCAGAGTAAATTATCTATTGACACACAATGTTATCATAAATACAAAGCGGATTTAATTAATCAAAATTGAAACTGTTTAATCGTATTTCCTTTAATATATTGATAATGGAGAACTGACAAATAGGAGCCAGCCCTTTGAAGCTCATTTACCTATAATCTCCGCTATGAGCTATATATAATTGGATTTACAGTTTTAATATCAAATGCTTCACTTTTAAGCACACGCAGCAACTGTCCAACTTTTTGTCGATAATCACTTACCTATTTAATAGCGTGTAGTATATACATCCATGTGGTCAAAGAATTCCATTTCAGACAATGAAACTCATAAATCTAGAAATCTTATACAGCGGATAGATTTCTCAGGTAAAATTTGTTAGTCCGTATAGTATAGTCTATAGTAGTGAAGATCCCTGATTGTATGAATAACACACTACGCAACTGACCTATTTTTAGTTTTCTTTTTATTTTATTTTAACCTTTTACATTTTGAAAGGCTAACAAACAAGCAGAAGGGCAACCACACGAATAACATAAGAGGAGTTGTCTATACATCGCTTGCCTGATGTTCTTTTTGCGCCTTTTTTGTAGAGTCTCATATCATACATATCCATAGAATATCTTAGATAGAAGTTTATTCCAAAGTTTACGCATCATAATTATCATCACAACCCATCAACGCCCCGCTACTGAGCACGGCCAAGAGTAGGGCCAAAGTCCACCACGCTGGTCAAGTGCAGATTAGAAGACTTCACACGCCTTTGATGACATTCTGGGGAACCCTCAGGCATGCAGGTTTCCTCAAGACGTTTTCCTTCACCGAAAGCAAATGATATTCAATTACTTAAAGTGCACATAACTTAGAAAGGTTTTGAACCTGAGATTTGAAACCAGGACCTCCCGAGCAGGAGGTAAATTCATAACCACTTATTTTTTTACACTTTTACTTACGCTTTTACACTAATTTACACATGCACGGTAACAATTAATCCGAACCGGACTGCGAAGGATTACCACGAATCCAGAATATGGATGAAATTTTAAAGTTCGTCGAGTAGTGTTGATGTTTTTAGTGATGGTATATCTTCTCCTTAGGCTGTAGTGGTCGTTACATACCAGCTCAAGCTGGGAATATACCCCGATAACATAAACAAAAGTCCGCCGTGAGTACAAAAAGACTGAATAAAATTCTAAACAGGACAGTAGGCCAAAAAGGGCATGAAAAAAGTTAGTCTTATAACTAGTTCGTATTGTGCGAAGTGCAACTTAGTTTTCCGTGAGCCTGAAAGGAATAGTAATATAGATTTAACCTGATCGAGGAGGCAGCGGCCATGGGCGGGCGCGGGCTGGCGTCGCCCGCCGCGCGCCCTCACCTACGCACTTCCATCACTACGCCACCCTGCGAAATAATATAATATTAAACAACAGATTACAATCTCCTAAGTCAATAATGTCGGGAAAGTAATAAAATGAAAAGTATTTAATTAAACAGGAAATAAAGTTGTTTGTCGGCATATATTTTTTATCTTGTTTCCGTGATACCAATAAAATTGGTCTTATGTTCCGGAAATCGCAACCTTGTTTTATACTTCACTTTATTTGCAATGTTCAAAATATGTAGCAAAAGAGCTAGCAGTGGCGTTAATTGGCCATTCATGTCAGCCAACCTGTAAGTCCTGTAACCAATATAGAATGGGACTGTAGGAAAATTAGGTACTATGGCTCGTATTAATAGACCGATCGCAATTTCGCCCTTAAGAGCGTTGTCAGGAGTTACGCTACTAAGCTGAGGTCAGCATCTTAAGATCGTGGCTGTTTAATAAATACTTATCAACACCATCTTATATTTAACACCAGCATATCTGTGTAATACACAAAGCCTAAATTTTTTCAATAGCAGTTTAATAAAAGAAATTGTGCATACAATAATGCACTAATATTTTCATGACTGTGTTATATGTGAAAACTAATAATTGGCCCGCGTATTTATATTTTCTTTCTTATTTATATATTCTATAAAAAGCTGTAAATTTTCCTTTAATAAACAAAAGACCTCAGCAACATCGAGCGGTGTCGCTACTGGCTAGGCGACAATCTATCATAACAATCATGATTTATTCTTTTTTTTAAATCTCTATTTTAGTATGTGGACTGTGAGTTAGTCCTATCCCAGTCGAGGAGTTGGATGTGAAAAGAGTTCTAAACAATGTTCAATGGCTGCTAGCCGGTATTGGCATTTCGAGTTGATAAAAATAACAATATAATTTCGGAGACCAGAAGCAACGCCGACGGACACAATAGACGATAATCAAATTTTAAAATAAGTAAAAAGTATAAAGAAACGTCCTTCGAGACTTAATCTGATCTAATCTGTGCGAGTCTCACGAGGAAAATACAAGCTTTGTGTAGGTAAGCCGCGGCCAGCATTTATTGTTGTACAAGCTAAATCTAACTTTTCTTGTAAAGCGCAAGTAACAAAGAAAAAATAGGTAACTATGGTCCTATTTTTCGTAGGGCAGAGTCAACAGAGCGACACAGTTTTATGATTTTGGCAGTCCACGTTCATCTGTGAAATCACAGTTTCTAAACAACCTATTGAGATAATGGTGTCAATTGACTTGTCTTTGTTTTAATAAGTAGATGTTGTAAGAACACTTTATGAATAGGTACAATTTATGAATAACGGCTTTTATACGAGTCAGCTCAGATCCAACATGAGCTCACCCGGAGAGAAAAATACCTAATGGGTTTAATTTAAGTTAGGGTAGCCGTATACAGCCATGATAGGCATCCAGCATCTGAGTACGGCTATATGTAGATCTTATTTCGTACCTTATCTTGCAGCTCGTCGGACGAATTTCTTAGTGTTCATTACTTATTTTAGAAATGAATGTCAACTAAGAAGCCAACAATATGACTATTTAAAACAAATGTATTACTGTCTGGGTGAACTATCCGTGTGCAGAGGAAGAGAGTCTTATGTTTGCAGATTCAATTATACTTAAACGGAAATTGAAAATGGAGACTTGATCGTGTGGAGCTTCCCCAGGGAACACGCCTGCTAAACATACGTCTCGTAAACTATTCCTGCATACTACTCGATGACATTAAATACGTATTCCATTTGTTTTTGTAATTTACAAAGTTTTTATAATTAACTTAAGAGTAAATACTTTAATAAATCTACCCAAACGACTTTTTTGTTGATTTACAGTCATCTCAACTTACCAAAGAATAAAATTGTAGTATCTGTATGTGATATTGATATTAAGGTCAATAATTACATGAAATATGTTATTTATATGAGACACCTAAACATAATCAACCATTTTTAGAATTTTCTCTTTTGTTTTTCCTTTTTTTTTGTAGCGAATAGGCCCCGAAATTTCCGAACGGATTTTGATGAAATTTTCTGGGTTTGTAAAGAGTAGACTAACTTAAATCATGGGCTTTGTTTTGTCTGTGCTCAGCGTCTGTGCCCCAAGCGTCCCATGTATTACACACTGTCAATAGTCATATAATATCCTACGAGTACATTAGACTTAGTGAACTTTCTTTGTAATCTTCACGAATATTGGTTAGTCTTAGGTTTTATTGTAATTCTTAGGATATACCAACATGAGTTGGTAAATGTAGGGTTTGATATAAAATAAGACGAATATTTTGAGCTTTTTAACCCCTAGAGTGGTGGTAACCACATGCTAGGTTTTTCCAATGACGATAAGTAAATGTTGTTTGTGGAAATAAAATAATTACTATCTCATCACCAGGTAATATCTGTTACAAGTTGTACAAGACTGTTTTTCGATATTTATGGAGTCTCGGAGGTAAAACCTTAGATTTACCGAGATAATGCTTGTAAAAGTCCGAAATTAACGATTACACAGAACAATTTGGACTTTTACCGTTGGGATTTGGTAAATTTTAGGATCTCCAGTAAAATCTTAAGATTTCTCTTCGAAAAAACTTTTACAGCGACATAGATACAGGAATTCAGCAAAAGAACGTAGGCGCGTGGAACACTTGGTAAAGCAATGTTTTACATGAATTTGTATAGCGTCGCGCTCATTAGGCGCACTCGCACTCCCACACACTGCGGCGTGCGCCCTGCGACCCCGGCACCCCGGCTGACGTGTGGACGCGAACAAAAACATTTTGTAACCGCCACGCGTCCTGTCACACCTTCCTCAGTTTAAACGGACCAGAGACACATACATAGATAGACAGGTAGTCGCACGTAACATACGGACTCTTAACGGCTGACACGCATGATAAAGCGTCGACCCAATTGGGAGGGCCATAATGAAAACACATACATACAGTCCGCAGACGTTGCGCTTCCTTGAAATACAAAAAGCCGCTTTGAATAATGCCGGAGTTGGATGCCAAAAACTTAAAATTGCAAGAGAATGTTTACGCTCAGCGTGTGGAGATTCCGAGCCCGTCCCCAGAGCGCCATTACGCCGCCCGCCAGAGACACACGCTTTTAAAGTAAACTACGCCTAAATTATACCGGCGAAATATTTCTAGACAAATTCTTTCAGCATTTTAACAACATGTTTTTCTCTGGGCTTGTAATACTCCGGTACGCTAAGCCTAACCATACTTTCGATTCGAGTTGTAATGTCTGTTTTCCAATCACGTTTAATTGTTCTTGCTATAAAACAGTAGTCTTCGTACTACTACTAACTAACTTTAAATCTTAGGAGGTTGTTTACATCCTCAGTTGAAGCCGCACCTTGGTTAAAAATAATATGAGTAGTATCCATTCACATCCTTACTATCCTTTTCCTTACTAATAGTACAAATGACAAAGTGTGTTTGTTGGTTTGTCTTTCTTTTCAGCTGCAGCAGAACGTCGGGTCGGCATGATTTTTTTCATCAATATAGTGTATGGGCCGGAGAATGACATAGGATACCCTTTATTCCCGAAAATGTCTCATTCCTGTGGGTAAATAAATGACGCAGGCGGACCCACGGGTAAAGCTACGTGATAAATATTACTTCTCCTATTGGAATTTATGTCACAAGCAATGCTACTAAGAATAAAAATGAAAAAAAAAAATACTGTGGTATACCTATTGGGATGTCTAAATAAGTAAAAATAATAAAACTATTTCAATAAACTTTTATTTAAATTAATTTTACTTAATTTTTTTTTACTGAATGTCCAAAAATTTTAAAAAACCTTCCGTAGCATTACAAACTTAAACATTTTGCATGAAGGAATTATGAAAACCCTACAAACACATTTCTACAATCAGATAAACTAATCAAGTTCGTTTTCTTTGCACATAGTCCGGGAGCCAGTCGCTCTTTCATAATTTTTTATTGTCATCGTGAAAGTTTTCGAATCAGTTATAAACGTTTATACAGCCCTAAAAGAACACAAATAAGTTTGATTCAGTTTGTCAGATCTAATACTAAAGTTTTATATGGTCTCTGCATAATATACGTGCTAAATTATATGAATATAATCAGAAGCAACTTCTTAACCAGCTATATTGATAATTGTTAAGTGAACCGATGAACGGCTTACGTTAATTCTTTATGATTTTATATTTATGCAGGTACTTTATACTGAAATCTTTCCTAGAAAGCAAGGAATACCAAATTTAGAGAATTATACATTTAATAATAATAACAAAGAGCTTTATTTCAGGTAAAATACAACCGGCGGCAATACAAAATACAATTTAAAGCGGCAAAGTATTTATGCGAATACAATATGCTACAATATGCTAAATAATAATGAGCTATAAGCATAATTGATGCGCTTATAGGAGCGCTGTCATCGTGAATTGCAAATTGCAAAGAACATAGTTAAGAATCATTATTTATAAGCGCGGTTAGATACGGTGACAGCTATAAAAAAATTCATGAGCGCATGCACGGGGTACGCATTTGGTTTCTGTGGTCTCGGATGTATAATCTCCTGACACTGTAGTAATTCTATTTAAGGCTTTACCTACCATACTGAGCATATATAGTACCTACAGAAAGAATAATATAGAATAATTACAAAAATAATAGAATTAATGAAACTCATCCATGCCACGGTAAAATAGACTCGCATTACCCATGAACAGTGAGTACAAGTGCCTTGTCAAAATAAAAGAAAAAGCTCGCCAGAATACCCACACTAAACGATAAATATTTGTTCTAATTACCTGCCTACATTCTCGGGTTTTTCACCTTTTGACGGAAAAACAGAAGCGGCGTTGCTCAGCGGTTAAACGATCGTATTCATAGACTCCAACAACACTACCGGAATGAAAAAAGAAATCGACATGCGTCTTAACAAAGCATGTCATGATTTGTTTTCTTGAACAGGTAAAGCTGGTAAACTACTTACGCTGAAACGTATACGCCCACAGACAAGGAGAACTACCACAAATTCCTTTGATATGCATGAAATCGGTTACCCCTTAGATTAAATAAAAAAATCTTTTTCGCTTTTACTTACGGCTACCGATATGTTGATAGACAAGTAATTTAGAAATCGGAATAAACGTTCATTGGAGCACTCGGAGCTTTACATGGTAGTGAAGCCATTTGAATAGTAGATCTAGGTGTAACTATCAATGCTTTTTTTCTGAATAATCATTAAACTTATATATAATTGGTAACCGTCCATATTACTGCGCTCCAGTCTATGAATGGTTAGTAATTTATAAAGCCACGTTCACTCATCTGCATTTTATAAAGCAGGATTAACCGTTCTTAGTAAGCAATTGCTTTGCTTTCTTCAGAACGCTTATATTCTACGAAGATAGTTAGAATTTTATTCCTAAATGATAACGGTACTGGCTTAAGGTCAGAATTCTCAGGATAATCTTACTAAACGTTAGCGCGCTACCCTGGAACTGGAGAACTATTATTAACCAACGGGTGTAGTCACAAAAACGCACACGTTTTCGATAGATATGTACCTACTTATGCCGTCCACGTCGGCGTGCGTCGCGCGTCGGTCAAAACAGATTGATGGAGGACAGAGATTATTGAAATGAAATGACCCATCCATTTCTAAGTATTCTCCATTCTAATCTCATTCATAAAACGTTATTAGAAGAGGACTTCTTATTAGATTGAATTACTTAAACGGAATGTTTTGTAATTAGTTAATTATTTTTACCAACGGTGTTATAATAATCGGTGCATGACCCTCCACCCACCGGCTCACCCACTGGTAGGTGGACGGGTAATAATAATCGTAAAATTATCGGTATGCTAGAATGTGGTCACGAAAATCCCTCGAAATATACGATATTGAAGCGGTCATAGTCGCGCAGCGAGCGTCAATCCGACCGACAAAGTTAAGCCGCGCCAGCAGTTGGATGGGTGGCAAACATTTTATGAGCGCTTCCGTGTTTCTGAGGGCCGTCGGTCGCGGTGTTCATCGTCAGATAACAGTCGTTGAGCCTTGGCGGAGGCCTCCGGGCGACCTAATTGGCCACTAACCAACGTGGAGTTCTTACCAACCTCCTTAGTTGTGAGGAGGGACCCATGCCCTGCAGTGGGCTGGTAATGGGTTGT
>DWLO01000872.1:0-17256 GCA_018245335.1 Dalla quadristriga | reverse complement strand
TTAATTAAGAAAATAACTATGGATTTTTAGAAGTGATTACTTACTATACTGTTTTAAAAATAATTCCGTGAACTATTCGTAAAAATATACAAAACAATACAAAATTCCTTTATTGCACACCAGAAAAAGGTACAGAAATAAATTTACAAAGTAAAGTTCGTTCAATTGGCGGTCTATAGTAAATATAGTAGTATCATAGAAAATAATTAGAGTCTACTTAATTTTTTTTCTCGAGTAAATTTCACGGAATCGTATTTTCTTTTTTGAATAACTTAGATCATATAATAAAGAAACATAAGAAACATAAATAGGTTCAAAATCCTATAAATTAAGGAAAATTAATGGAACTCTAAAAACCGAGGTATCGCCTTAAATCTAGATATCTCTACAACACAGTCAAGCGTGAATCGTTGGAAACAATAGTAGATCGTGTCACTATCCCGTCGAGAGCAGCGTCCCGTGAAGATGTGTACATTTCCGGACAGCGATTCTGAGCCATTGAAACAAGTCGCGCGGAGGGAAACCGTTTGCTACAAAGACACACGAAGAAAGAAGAGTGCTTAAGGTTTTCCACCTTCATTTTCAGTTTCATTAGAAAGCCCTGCCTTTTGTAAAGAAAATAACACAAGAAAACAACGTAAACACAGGCTTTGTGGAACTTTTCGATTATTCATTCCATGGCACACACAATAATATTTTACCATAGAGTAGATGAGCTAGTGTTCTTTAAAGAAATCCACCAAATACTAAAAACAAAAGCAATAAAGAGTAATATGTTTAAAAACTATTATCAAGTAACCAAGGTAACCAAAAGTTATTTTCATTAAGGTTTTTTGATATTTATTTAACTTTATAGAACTACAATAACACTAGTACAGGGTACAAATTGTGAGCATAATGCATAATGCAATATCTACCAGCTAAGCATTAGGCTAACAAGACATTCTCGAGACGCGGTTTTCATTGTCAACTTACTTGTACACAAAGGTCCTACATAATTAAATATACATAAAACAAAAGAACCATTATTATATCATTGACTAGATCTATTTTAAGGACATCTTCCCAAAGCTTTGTATCAACTTTTGCATCAAGTTTTGCCGTTGCGGAAAACTTGACACTCAAAATATTAATTACTCTCAAAAATACGAATATACAAAAAGCCTGTTAGCAAAGTGAGGTGGTGAAGCTTTGGTCTTCGCTTTAGCCTAACGACTGTATTTCGTGGCCCATTAGTAAGGAAATTTATTTATTCCGTGATTTCGTTACACGGAACCCCTATTATTGATAATTCTAGCCCTAAGCTGCTTATCCCATATAAAACATTACCTTTACGCATTTATTTATTAATTGTATTTTGAATAGCTCGCCTCGTGTCGAAATTATCGATCAGTCGTCATGCCACATAGAAGTCGACTATGAGATAAGTCGCATGCGACGATACAATTTCTAACGAGCGATTCACAAATAGAGCCCCACGTCACAGTGGCCATTGGACTAGAACCCATGCTCTTCCCTGCCCCTATGCTCAAAACAACGAGCATTTAAGTCTTGACGGGCACATGTTGTTTCAAAACATTTCAGCGGTTCGCAGGAAACATTGCTGTGCGGACCACGAGTTATGCATGGAACGGAAGGAACACAGATAACGACTGTACATCTCTGTAAACTTGTTTACCTCTACGTTTTTATTATGTTTTATTAAAATATTATCACATCGCAATGATACCTACATGCCTATGAAGCAAAAGACACGCAAAAGACGATCAATATGAGCTATTTTTATTTATTTACTAGACTTTGCTCGCGTAGTAACGGTAGCAAAATTTCAGCTTTTTATAACTTTAAAGCAACATTCTATTATTATTAATATATTCGTGTCTCTTTAACATTCACGGGTCCTAGATGTAACTGGACCCGGTCATTTGGAAGGCTTACGTGGGGACACAGGTCCAACACGTAGAGGCCACCTTTGATTGACTGCACCATCATTTTTATTATTATTATACATACAATCCCGGGGTAATTTATTAGTGATTACAACTTAACGCTTTTAAAATAAATAATCGCTTACTCACATACTTACACCTCCGCGCTAGGATTTTCTGTGTTGCGGGTGACAGGCATAACGACCATGACTCGAGTACAAACATTTATCTGCCAAATAAATGTCTGCCAGGGATCAAACCCGGGGACCTAACGCTCGTCAGTCAGGGGGTTTGCTTATGTATTGTATTCACATAAAAATGTGTTTACTCGTAATTTGCACGGTAATGCAGAAGATACAGATAGTGTTATTAGTCATCCAAGCGTCAAGTAGGCTAAAGGCCCGCGCTCACGTGTAAGCCTGAAGTTGTTAACATCAACTTCGCGCAACTAGAGTGCTTAACTTTCGTTAGATAACTTGGCGATGAAACTTGGAGCAATATTTCCATAAAGCTAAAAGTAAGTTACTTCGAAAGAAGGCAGTGGATTACACATCGTCCAAGAGGGTCAGCCTAGCTAGTTGAAATACATAAAAGGTTCTTCGATAAACAGTTTTTCGGTAAATCATTTGTTCGAAAAAGCCCTCAATCACAGAATAAACAAACAATGGTCTCTGCTCTGTCGATCCGGAATAAAGAGGTTTGTTAAGCATATAAGTATAAGATGCGAATGTTGCGAGTTACATTTCCTACGAAATGTATGGGAGAAGTTTTTCGTGATTGCTGACATTTTTAGTGCTCAAACCTCAGTTGATTGATAAGAAAAAAATCCGAAAGTTATGGATAGCCTCCTGAGACCGTTTTCCCGTAACAACGGTTAAGGTACCTACAATACATGCCAATCTGTACAAACAAACAACAAACATGCATTTTAATTTCGCCTGCGTGAACAGTACATGGAAAGCCACTTGTCGGATAATAAATCCCATTTTTCAACTACTGTTCGTGATCACAATATGTGGCGAAATTGCTGTATTCAGTTTAAATAAAACAAAATGTTCTATTTAACCCAGCGCCAGGGAACAAAGGCAAAAAAATTCAACATTTCAATGAATACAAACTTGTTTACGTTCGAAGCACATCGCATACGTGCACACACACACAGCGGCATACCTCGTGCGTTGAATTGGCTAGCGTCGATTATATCCCGAACAAAAACCTTACTTTGAAAATTGGGCCAAGTACCTACCTGAACAAAATAATCCCTTCCAAAAAATTCAGCTTATAAAAGTAATGATATCTACACCGCGGCCCAATCTGCTCTTTCTTGTCTATAACTTAACTTTACTACTAATTTCCGTCACACCACAGTAACTAATGTATGTCATGTCATATTTTTGATGTTTATTTCCTTTCGTGTGACGTACCGGAAATCAGCGCGACGCCATATTGTTTACGATAGAGTTAATTTCGGAAGATACTCAACATCATCAAAAATTACAACTTTTGTGGTCTTTAACCATAAATAACACCACTTAATAATTTAAAATGGTTTCCAGAAACCAGTCAAATAGCCCATTGTAAAGGTCCCATAGTAGATTGCAGTCAACATTAAGCGTTCAGTAACATACTATTTACCTAGCAAATCTTTAGTTGTTAGTTTATCACTACTATTTCTACTTAGTTGGCTTATCCTTATCTCTTAATCCTATTTCACTATATTTCCTTCTTCAACAGCTGATGTTTATAAATCCTATATGTATGTATGATTATCCTAATTCTATTGATGTACAGCACTACCCCTCCTCTAATCTACATATTCTTTTCAACTATCTAAAGGTTGTCTGAAAGAGATTGCTTTAAAGAGCGCCTTTTGTATATGGTAACTGTATTTATGTAACTGTACTTTGTGTGAATAATAAAGAGCTATTGTATTGTACTAATCAGTTAATTTGTACGTACACCGCTAACCCTCTTCCATATGATTAAAGTGGCTCCATGCTTAAGGTTGTCTGGAAGAGATAAGTCTTAGCGTTCTATCTAATAAGACATCCTATTGTCTAAGTGTGCTTTTATTTCTTAATTTGTATATTCTACCCTGGTGTACAATCAAGTGTTTTTGTATCGTATTGTATTTTATTGTATTGTATTGTATTAGTGAGCCCCTTGAAACTTTGCTCTTCAAGTACGTATTAATAGTAATATATGCACTTATTTTCAATCTATAGAACCATCCTCTCTCGCACACATACTCCTCGACCCGAGCTAAGTTCATATTGATTACTTACGTTCAACATCAAAACAAACTGGTCCTGTCTGTGTGCCCTCACCTCGGCCAGTAAATAAATCTTTGTATTAAGAGGGGCTCATGACCCTGCCACTTGTATCATCAACATCATCGGCTCACTACTGAGCAAGGGTCTCCTTCAGGATGATTTCCTTAATTAATAATGGACGTAAAATATAAGTCAACTATTGGTAATGAAATGGATCTATTATTATTATATATTAAATATATATTTTGACCTTGCATGACAATTTTTGACATTTATAATAGTATGAATATTGAATTAAAAGGCTCTGGCTAACTCAAACTGTTTTTGCAATCCCATTACAATGGGCACATGTAACTAAATGTAATTTTTTTAAATGTAACACCTAACTGACTTTGTACAAATATGCAATAAATAAATGAAAGGAAATTAAGTGACAGAACCCGCCTGACCGTAGTAGTTCTGGGCAAATCTTCCTATATTTGGGAGAGACCTTTAGTTCAGCAGTGGACTATAAGCTGTTGATGATGATGATGTTTATCTACCTAGGAGAATCGCTACTTAGCGATAAGACAGCCTGTTAAATATCTGTATAAAAGCTCTTTGTAAAACTGTTGTAAATACATAGGACAATGGTGCACATATGTTGCAATTAAGAGTACACGAAGAAGAGACTTCTTGTAAACCATTGGGTAGAAATATATAAAAGGAAATCAGGGAAAAATTAATAAGAGATTGAAGTTTCTATGGAAGAAATTTAGTTGGCAATAAAACTATACGTAGGTCCTATCTAGCTAAATATTACGTTTCATTCAGTAGTTAGCAGAATTTCACATGTCAAGCGGACGCACATCATTGCCACAACAATGGATTTCCGTTTGGGTTCAGCGGGCAAGGAACCAAGAAAATCAATACATTATAGCAACATCTGTGTCCTCTGCCCACAGCTCCCAGTATAATCATTCAGTAATCAAACATATTCTCGGGCAACATCAATATCGGATTAGACATATAGCAGCAGTCAGCACGCTTTACGCCTCGGCAAGAAGTATCCCACAGAACTGAAAAATAACATACCTATAAAAAACGGTGGTAGAACTGGTATCTGAGTCGACAGGGGCGGTATTCCTTTTTTTTAAATTTAACTCCGGGAAATGCGTTTGCGCATCCCGCCTAGAACCTGCAAGGACTCGGGCGGGTACGTGGGACTCGCCGGCCCGGACTGTTTCTACAGTCTTTTCACTAACTTTTATTGACAATCCATTTATCGACTATCACTTAAGTACCTACCTACTATCTAAAACTTTTCAGAACTTTTTCTTTTACCAGTTAAAGTTAAGAAAATAAAGAAATAGGGTACTGTTGCAATTGTCAACGCCCATCGCATGCACGTTTTCTACTTTCGTCGCATTAAAAATCATAGCTGTGAAAATCAATACATCATAATAGCTGTGTCCTCTGCTCACAGTAAAATCATTCATTAATCAAACATTTTCTCTGCAAACACACGTAGTTGATGCCGCTAACATCGGGGATGGATGATCGATCAACTTGACTAATTATATTTATATGTACAGGCGACGCGAAATGTTTTAAACATATTTGCTCGTAACATACAGGACCCGTATTATGTACGACCTCGTCAAGCAACCGGTCCCGGTTGTTATGGTTAGGGTGCGTCCACATTCGTATTATAGAACCGTCTCATATCTCCGTATCGTATCCCCATAGCAGGTCATGACCTGCTATCATCTAGATCTATCATGATAGATCATCATTATTTAACATTGTACGTCCGAATATAGTAGACTGTTTTTAACTGAACTTTAAAGCAGCGATATCCACAACCCCGATAGATGGCGCTATAAATAGAAGGTGATCATACCAGGGAGTGGCAGATTTGCTGTCAGTTACAGTGACGGACTGGTTTTGCGGCTGTGTTTCTGTTTGTCTGTATTAGTATTTTCTCGAGAAATATAGCATAAACCCAGTAAAATTGTTAAAGTACGATATGTTGTAATTCAATTGTAACTAATTATGAAGCAATAAACCTGTGTTAAGCTGAACAAAGTGTTTCTGTGATTTAAAGTACATTATAAGTATAACACCTTTCCCACGAAAAACAGTAAAACATAATGTAATAATAATAATAAAACGTTTATTCCTAATTACTAACTTACAAATTAACACAATTTAGGTACATTACAAATGATCGAGCTGTTTATAAGTTACGACATTACGATTAAATTGCTTTCTCGAGGATCACAGGTACGCTCTCTCTAGAGAGAGAGATTGTAACTATAGACCTTCTAGAGAGAAGGTCTATAGTTACGATACGCTTACTTGAAAAGACACTGATACAGCTTGACGATACAAATGTGAACAATGTGGACGCACCATTAGAAAACATAGGCCTTGTT
This sequence comes from Dalla quadristriga, assembly GCA_018245335.1. Taxonomy (NCBI): domain Eukaryota; kingdom Metazoa; phylum Arthropoda; class Insecta; order Lepidoptera; family Hesperiidae; genus Dalla; species Dalla quadristriga. The sequence goes on along the minus strand of DWLO01000872.1, from coordinate 10,638 downwards.
GGAGTACTTCGGGTCTTTCGGCACTCAAGTTAGCCACTAATCCCTCTAGGGGTGGAACACGGTCCAAGACTAACCAAACATTTCCGACCGAAACGCTAAAGTTGCATCGAAACCCAAAACTAGTGAGAGAGAGAGTAGAGACCACAACTCGGACAAAGGAAAAAAAAAAGAAAATGTCGATCTCCAACCAGGTGGACCGAAGTCCTGAAGAAGACAGCGTGAAACCGTGGGATTCAGAGGGCACAGGACCGGGTGGAGTGGCGCCGATTAGGGGAGGCTTATGTCCAGCAGTGGACTTTTAAAAGCTGATGGATGGACGGATATAATAACAATCCCTAAGATATTATTCCTTCATAACATTCCACCAAGATTCCTTTTGATATTCATTGTTACGTCAGTCAAGTCGTTAATTCTATCAATTAACACAGGTAAGCGCCGCGCAAAATTACAAGATTAGCTAATCCATCTCATTCGCTTTGGTATCAGGAGCTACGGGGATCATAAACTGAGACATCCTAAGTACCTACCATAGATAAACTCATGAGTGAAGAACATAAAACGTTTACGACATTTTAACGCAGTCTCTAGAACTCTCTAGGACATATGAGAAAGCTTCGTTATAGAACTAAGGAATATAATACAGGCTGTATGGCTATGCTTGTAATAAAACCTGTGTATGGTTCGTCTGGGGCTGTACCACCACCACATCCATTTCAGCTGTGCAGTAATAGTTTTTCAACAATTGTGTTCTGGTTGGAAAAGTGTGGATGGCAGTTGCACTTTTACAAGCGGCGACCTCCTCAGACCTCGCGGATAGCAACGATTGCTGACAGAACTAACTCACACTAACAGGACCAACACCCGATCATTGTTCCGAGGTGTCGTGTCTAAGGTTTAAGTCGCCCTAATGATCGCCGACCTTCGTTAGAAGATGGCACTCGAAGAAGGAGAGGAAGCCACCCCACCGCACGGCAAAGCCACCACTTGCCTCTTTGGAGCCACTTAAGTCCGACGAGCGGCGATTAACTTCGTCTCCACAAGTTGAAGTTTGTGCTCACGGTTGGTTGCGCGCCAGTTCACCAAGCAGCCGTACATTTTACCATTCTTATGGCAAGGTAAATCGAGTGGCTTAACTTGATAGGACACTTCTACTCGTTTTACTCGTATATTACCTTAGTCGCCTCGTACAACACCCGCGGTATGGGGAGGGATGATGACCATTCTATTCTGCTCTGCCGTCACCACACGGTAAAGCCACCACGTGCCTCTCTGGAGTCACTTAAGTCAGGCAAGCGGCGATTAACTTCGGCTCCACAAGTTGAAGTTTGTGCTTACGGTTGGTTGCGAGCAAATAGCGCGCAAGTTCACCAAGAAACCGGACATTCTATCTTTCTTACGGCAAAGTTAATCGAGCGGCTTAACTCGATCTAACTTAAGCAATTAGGTTTTTGTGGGTATGTTGTTCGTTTTTATTTTTAACCTATACATAATATTATGTCCGCCACCCGCAACACAGGGAAAATTCCCCAGGGTCAGTGTGTAAGGGTTTATTTGTGTTTTTTTACTTATTTATTATAAGAAATCTTAGTTTTGCTTTTTAAGAGTTTTACAATCAGAGGTTTCACATGTCTGTATATAGAAGAATTATAAGTCAAAATTAGATTAGAACTTTGGAATGCGTTTGGACCTAGAACATGGATCAAAATAAAGTAAATAGATTATTATATTTATAGAATTTCCATTTAAATGTATCTTGTCATCACACATAAATAAAACCTACGCACATAAAAATAAGGTTTTGTTTGAAAATATATTTTTCACTACATTGGTTTAATACTATTGTGCATGTTGAGACTACCTCTGGGAGGTTTATCTTTTTACACTGCAGTTTTGATGACAAGAGCGTCAAGGCAATGGCAAAGCGATGCTCAATCAACTTGAAATACACTATCCTCTGAGATTTCTGGATCACTGAACTTCATGGTTTTTCAATATTTGCCCGATGAAAATGTTTTTTTATGCCAGACTTGACGTAACAAAACATTTCCGTCATCAAGTACAGTTTTTCAAGTTTGATAAAAAATCAACATTCTTAAAAATAATATTTTAAAATTCTATGATATGAATACCGATCAATGTCAAATGGGTTTGAGGCATTTTTCGTTAGTAATTCATGTTATGGTCTTCTACCCATGAAAGTCATATTTTAAGTACTTAATAATTCCATAGATCAACCCAATAGTGCTTTTGTTTTTATGAATCAGTGTTAAATATCTAAAACATAGACTTTGAAAAAAATTAGCTGATATTTGCCCTGAACATGATAAAAATACTTACTAGTTCAACACCTAAACGTGTACCTATCGCTTATAAAATATATTCTCCTGTGTTTGTATACGTAGATGTTGCCACAACATCTTCTGCCTGGCTATCCTCGTCATCCTCGTCATCATCGTCATCATCAACAGCTGCCTAATAGTCTGCTGCTGAACTATCAGCCTCTCCCAATAATAGGAACATTTGCCCATAATCACCACGCTGCATAGCAAAGTGTGTTTGTTGGTTTGTCCTTCTTCCACGCTGCAACTCAGGGATGGATCGACGTGATTGTCTGCATAGATATAGTCTGAGAATGATGTAAGTTAGTTTTTATCCCGGAAAAATGCACGGTTGCCGTAGGATAGCTACGGGGCGGGCAAAACCTCGTTATTTATAAATATCAAAATATTGTAAGCACCATTTTAATAACCTGGAGTTGATACGCGGTAAAAACGACCGTGAATAAATACGATCGGAACACGCGTGCGGTCTGGTATCTTTATGAAAGTTAGTAAGGAGCTTCTTGTTTATTTATCGTTATTGGTTTAGCAATATATGTTTGCTACGTGTGGCGGTTGAAGAGCTTAGTAGCCTACGAAGAAGATTGTGTGGTGGATCAGACAAATCCAGATATAGATTTCCATTATTATTAGTGCAAGATTACGTTGGTTTTGGCTAAACCCTATTGACGTGTAAGTCTTATGGTCACGCACGCATTGAAAGAGTAAGTTTCTTTTTCAATCTATTTACACCGACATAATAATCATCTTAGGTGGCATGGTTCGTATTGATTCTTACTACTGACATGCCTACTAGATTTTTTTAATCCACTTTACAGGAACAACAGTGCTTTGGCCAACATTTGGCCTTGGGGGGGACAAATTTTCCTGTTTGGCCTACATTTGGAATTTCCTGTAGGTAATCCTTAAAAAACTATAATGAACCAAGTGTAAAAGGTTTGATGCCTTCGGTACGCCCATGGAAGCACCGGTCAAAAGTTAATAGTGAGTTAAAAACTGAGCTTTTTGTGCTAGTTTTGCGAGCTCTTAACATCGTGTTATTGTCTAAGCTTTTAACTTTTACGAATTTATATCTAGACAAATGCTTTTATAATTCATAACATTATATTACGTCATCTTCATTTTATCCCACGAACAAATAAGCATTATGCCTAACGTAACACGCCAACACGAATTTCGATGTTGTGAAGTCATTAAAACTTTTATTTATGAGCAACCACGCCGTATTTTGATATTTTACATCTAAAATTTTAAGCGTATCGTCATAATATGCTTACGTAAGTTGTTAAGTAGGTACCAAGCCCGACCCGAAATAGGCTTTAGTTCCTCAAACAGAGAAACTCGTTACATTCACAATTTCATACCACTTCTTCTCAGTGGCCTTTCGGGACCTTTACAATAACTTGAAACTCAAACACACTTTGTTTACTTAAGCCCTTAACTCGAGTTTGCTCGTATGAAACGGACCCGAGGCTAAACAAACGCAATTTCGGCGTTGACCAACTTTGCCTGCAAACCGTCAAAGTACGGGGCTAGAGTGCGTAGTGTGTGTGGATGAAAAAAATAAATTGGATACTGAAACATTTACACATTCGAGGTTTTGTAACACTACCTACCAGCGACAAGTATCGAGAGAAATGGTTAAAAAGCGAGGAGACTCTGTAGAATCCAAAGAATAATAAAAACGGAGTATCGACCCGGGCGGTCTTTATTGTTTTATGTGATGATAAAAGGAAAATGACATGCTGTCTTGTTGATGGACATCTGTAACATACCTCGAATAAGACTTGGTAAGTTTTATCATACAATTTGTGTTTTGATCTGAAAGGTGTTGTTTCCGGTCACATTCACATTATACAAAAGGCGGCAATCTCAGTTCTTAGTAGGAGAACCGCCGCTATATATTGGTATTTACCACCGGGCTCAAGTAAATTTGTTTTAGCCAACTAACTAAAGAACTGCGCTACATTATGTTTTTATTCGGGACCGAAAAATCAAAGAGAGCTCTGAAACCAATCTGCCCATTCGCCCATCAATTTACGTGTACTGCCGTTCTGCAAACTGCGAATCTGAGTACGTTAATTTGAACTCTATTTACATGCCATTCGGTATTTACTTATATGCAGCACGGGGAAATAACCTGCAAACAGTGATTCTAAATTTTAAACTTTAGTTTTTTTTAATGTTAAAATTGTTAAACATTGCATTAAAATACATTCGATTGGAGATACAATTAAAAGTTTGATGCGTTTTCAATCATTATTTTACCACCGAAAAATCAGTATAAAGATTGGCTTTTGTTTAAGAGTTTGGCCTATCTGACTAAGCATAGAGTTCAGTCTCCATCATTGTAAAAAAATATTTAATTTGAAAATTGTTTTAAACACAATATTCGTTAAGAGACCAATTTGTTCTGATCTTTTGACCGATCTTAAAAGAGAGGATTCTCAAGTCGCCTGTATTTATTCTTTTCAATCATAAAAATTAAGATATTTGTAAAGCGCTATGCACATAAATAATCGTAAATGTGCTTCGTCATATCGGAACAGATTGATATTATGAGTGTGGCATTCCATTCCGTGATCTCATGTTTGTTGCACACGCGGTAAAGATATTTAATAATGTTACGAGACTTTGCACGCCTACAAAATTTCATTTCAAAAAACGCCCGTAAACTATAACAAATTGTTTACAAACGTGTAATTAGTAGTATTATGTATTCGTATGTATATAGCACCTTGCATTTTATAACTTTATAACGATATTATGCATTAATTAAGTACACGCGAAACCTACCGAGTAACAATTTTTAATAATATTTTGTATTTTCTCTGTGTAACGTACGCCTATACCCCACTTTCTGTAACAAGTTTAATTCCATTTCTGATATGAGTTGCCTGGAAGACATCACTTTAAAGTTATAAGGCCACCCAAAATTGCCTTGTGGTTTTCTATGTACCATTTCTATAATAGGTGTGATTCTATATGGTGTACAAAAAATAAAGAGTATAACAACCAAATAACATTTAGTTTTACATCTTTTAATGTATCAATGGAATGTGTGTTTCACCATTCTGAGAAGTGATAAAATTATAATTTTTATGAATGAAATTATATCTTGGATTTCAAGTTTCTAATTTATTGCAGAATCGCTTTTTTTCGAACAGAGCCATCGTATTATTAGGTTCTTACATAATAATAATAGTGTTTTAGAATTTTTGCATTATTTCAAAATATATTGTATTCTCAATCATTGAATATAGTAAAAATGATTCTTTATTGAAGTGATTCATATTTGAGTGAGACGAAAGCTACGTGTTGAGAGTTCAGAAGCACATTTTAATATTTTAGAAGCCTTCAATATTCATACCAAGAACCTTAGTAAAGTATTACTTTGAGCGCTAGTACAAATTCAGGATATTGCGTTGGCTCTGGCTTGGATAGAATGGACAAATTAGTATTCTAATTACTATTTTTAACTGCATAACGTATTGCCACAAGTTACATAAATACAAAGAAAGTAATTTCATAATTTTCTAATTTTATCGATCGTACCCAACCATCGTACCATCGATAAAATCACAATAGAAACAAAAGACACAATATTTCACAGACACACATAATTCATAATTGAGACATAATTCACAGACACAATATTCTTGTGTTCGTACACCATTTCATATTTAATAGTTGTACTCGTAAAGGTTATTATATTTCTGTTTTTTTTTTATTCTAGCCAATGGTAGGTCATCTGTAGCTGCAATTCATACAATGGTTTAGACAAAAAAATTATATGCTATTGTTGTACTTAGTTATAATTATATGTGCATTTATAAGAAAAATTGTAATAGGTTTTGAAGTTATTAAACTAAATTTACTAACTAAAATTACACGTTAATATTGTGTATTCCATGGCTAAACATTGGCGTCTAAAATTTTTTATAGACAGAAATAAGTATAAATCTATTAAATGTTTGTTAAAACTTTATTACTGATTATAAGTCAGTAAAATTTGATTATTTATTTATTTTTGTTCATTTGTCAATTTATTTATGCTATACATACCTACAGAGTATTAAAGGTACCCATAGTGAAATAATCGTAAATTATTCTTGCCAAATGCCGGTACTTCAATATGGTAGAATAAAAACCAATGACGAATTTATTCATTTTCAGACAGTAATTCCCAAAAACCACGTCCTCTAAATTTATTGCCTTTATATTAGAACGACCCTTTCCTACTCAGAAGATCGAGCGTTACGAATTTATCAACATGTTCAGCCGTAGAAAAATCTTGATTTCGACGTATAAAAAAGAAATGTGTACTTAAACTACTAGTGTAATAAATAGGCGGATATCGAGTTCCAGTGATATATGTATATAAAAAGGCGTTTATCTCGATCCCAAAAATACCTTCAGAGAGTTGATATCCGACAGTATTGTCGAACCTTGAAGATGAATCACCCTGGCAAATTATTTAGACGAAAAAATCAGGAAATGAAAGATAAATACAAGGGTAAAAGCTAACTGTCAAAGTAAAAACTAATATATTACATTCAGTAAATTAATTTTGTAAATAATGAGGTAATAGGTTTACTATTTTTTAACATAGAAAATGTTTCACAAAGTGAATTTATCTATAAAAATACATTTGGTCTTCTGTCATATCACCAAATAGATGCTGTTTACGGGAGGTATATTTTATTAGAGAATTTAACAAAATAAACAACTAAGCAAACTTTGAAAGTCCTTGAAACTTAGTTCAAAAACCAACTTAATTAGCACTTCTGATTACTTAAGACCAGTTTGAAAAAGATTCGATTAATCTTCGTACTTTGAACAGTTTCTGTACTTATTAGATTTCTGAATGGAAATATTAGCTGAACTTTAGTAAAATCTAAACATTGCATTTGTCACCATTCAGGTTATGATTTTGTAGCTGAAAAGCGGAAATAGGTATCTTCCGACAGTTTCGACCGAACAAGTATTGCAAACGTGGTAGACTGATATTGAGACCCTTCTCCTTTTGAAGACACAGTCTCTGCTCAGTAGAAGACTGGTTATGAGTTGCTGGTGATGATCACGATGATGAAACGTATATTAGGTTCGTTTGTTGATTACCACCATCCAGGCTTATAAAACAAAAATCTAATTTACCGGCAACGCTATAGCTCGCACTGCGCTCCAGTCAAATCAATATGCAGAGAACATTTTTGTTACACTCATAATTCACTCATTGTATATTATTGTATGAGAATTCAAAGCGTCAAGACATCTTTAACCTAAAAACGGGGAAGAAACGAACCATTGTTATCGGAAAATCTATAATAACGATGTAACGTGAACATATTTTTCAACTTTCGTCGTCAATGTAGAAAATGGGCCCCGCGCCATGTTTAAAACTTTGCAAACTCCGACAAAAAATGTCGATTCGCTCCTAATTTGCCCCAAATGATCTTAATTTTTCTCTTTACCTTCAAGTTACCTAGTAAGTTTTTACCGCAAAGTAAACCATATAAGAATTATGGAAAGGGCCGAATTATAGCCATACTTAGAAAGACAGTGGAAGCAAAATAATACTATAATCATCATACGTATGACCAGCGTATTATTATTAGTTTTTCCATATAATGCTCAATGTTATATAAAATTGCTGATTTTTTTTAAGTCTATGATGTTGATAGTATTATAAAAATGCCCAATTGTTCTAGGTTCGACATCTGCCAAATGGGTTGATACTAGCATATCATAGCCACAATCAAAAATTTAAATCAATAATCTATTTTTTTGTCGTATTACAGTCAGTCCGTCAGTAGGAACTGAATGTGGTAAAGTATAATTTCCTCAAACTTTAATGCAGGTGAATTTTCGATTCCCCCTGATGGAACGTAAACATTCAGTATCGTTTCGTAACTGTTTCACAAATTCATTGCATTCGCAATACAGGGGTCATGCCTTTTTAATGGAAATTTTCCGCTTATTTTGATAGTAATGGAATATTTTATTGGCTGCACAAACAAATGCACTTTCCCCGTTACTGCTGTTCATTTGTGGCATTCCTTCCCCAATCTATTCGTGATGCCGTATTTAAATTCCTTTAAAAATCAAGTGAGACTCTTTAACCTTAACATATTTACTGATTTACTTACCGCACCGCCCGCCTACTCACCGCCTGGGTTTTTAAACAGACGACTCATTTTATCGATCTTCCAAATTTGACTACACGCTGTCCAAAATGAAACATAAGTGAACTTGAAAGTTCAGAATGCGGAGCGCGAAGTCATGGAGTTTCTACATAAAATTGAGTCCAGACCTTAAGACTGGCCGACGACGTTTAAACTACTCTGCTATTACTGTTTGCAATAATCAGTGTCCATTCTCTTCTTTATTTCTCCTCTAGATCTTGTGCTATTGTTGAAAATATTCTATAAGCGACAGGTACTGTAGAAAATGTAACGAGTTTTCTTCAGTCGTTTAAATGAAAATGTTTTGTCGCCCAGGAAAATAAAAATGTTTTTTATGCATTTTAGCACCACCTTCTTACTTACACTGTCCACAAATAAGTATATATGTATTCTTTAAAATATACATTTGATAGCAAAATCAAGTGCCACAACCCCATCTTTCACCACGAAAACATACCGAAGGAGAATTGACGTTGGCAGCTGCCGCTCTAAAATGCCTAGAAGCGCCTAAAGATTTCAAGAAATGGAATTGGAGCTGAAAGGTAATGCTACCAAATGCCACGCCACGATGTTTTCGGAAGAGATCTATTACTTCCGCTCTGCACAACTATGTCGTCATGTCTATAGGGAAGAGCTAAATGATTTTTCTAAATATCCCTTCAGTTGCACATATTTTTGCTAGCAGTTGCTAGACACATAACAACTGCGGGATGCGCGAGGCCATACTCCACTAACTTCCCCAACTGCCGGTCTTGGATGTTTGTAATCTTTTTTGTACGTCTCTACCATCCGGTGCATAGATAACCTTGTGCAGAGGTATGGATGTGACTGTGAAAAATTTATATTATTATTTTATCATTGAATTAATTTTACTTTACGTTCACTACTACGGGTCGGATAGGGGTGTACACTGTCCTTATAATGAGCGTGACCTCACTCGGCTCTCTGCCAAACAGCCAAAGGCTTGGCAATAAACTTCTAGTTTCAATCATTTCGTACCAACTTACAGAGACATCGCCGAAACAAGTTTGCGGTTAGTGACAACGGATTTGTGACTAACGCTCCGAAGGGTGCGTTTATAAACAAGTCATTTTATGATCTGATGTGTCTATGGGTTGCTTGGTATTAAGGTGATAAGGTTTTTAGTGTGTTTTGAATTCCACAAATTACATTAAACGATACAGGGAATCAGTATGAATAAGCATTTATTAAACAGAACCACAGGCCGCCCTTCGACAAGGTGGATTGACGACCTGAAGCAAACAGCGGGAAACCGCTGGTTTCAGAGGGCACAGGACCGGTCAGAGTGGATCGATTTGGGGACGCCTAAGTGCAGCAGTGGACCTCTAAAGGCTGATAGATGGATGGATGGATGGAAGCATTTATTCGTTGATTTATCGGGATCGCCCGGCTAGTTTCGGTCCAATACGTATGCCTTCATTGGGAGTCACTGAGTGCCAAAGGCCGTCGTATACTTAGTTATAGTCACACACTTTTGATACTCCTGGAAAAGGTGTAGTAAGTACTTTGTTTTCGACGATCAACACATTTATTTAACAAAAAAGTCCTTCTCTGCAGCTAATTGCGGTAGGTACCTGTTGTTACAAACAATATTGTTTTGCTTAATCTGTGGTTATTGTAGAGTATCCAATTACATGACAGCTCCCACTGGATTTACGTTATTCAATCATTGTTGCGAGCAAAGGAATATTTGCTACAGTTACATAGTATAGAAGCTTAATACTGTTGCAAGTATTAATTTAATCCGGAAATTGCTTTATCGATAGTTTCAGTTTGAACGCAATACCATTGCGTTCCACGTCTTCATTCTACTTGACGTAGTATTAGCTAACAAATATATAAAAATAGAAATAGAAAATATGTTTATTCGGAAGTTAGGTGCTACAGCACAAAAGAAACAAAGTAAAAATATAAGTTTCGACTTACGACTACAACTTTAAACATAAGTATCTTACTTTAAATGTGAAATTTTGTTTGATTGTAGTTTAATACGCCTGCACTGCTAAACTATCTCTATCTCGGAAAAAGGAGCACAGGCCGCCCTTCGACAAGGTGGACTGACGACCTGAGGAAGACGGCGGGAAGCCGCTGGA
>DWLO01000871.1:0-17257 GCA_018245335.1 Dalla quadristriga | reverse complement strand
AGAGCATAAATTTATGACGTATCCGTTAAAAACGTACCAGTAAAACGGACTCCCATGTGTGAACGGGCACTTAGTCGTAATGTGTACTTATTGTAAATGAAAATAAATGGAAGAAAATAATTAAAACATCTGTAAAAGTATTTATTTACTCGAATACTTTAGCTTAATGCCGACCGTGTTGAATTATGTTCTTCGTATGGTAATGTGTGATCGGTTCGATGGTATATTAGGTATGCATTGAATTATTTGTGGCTGATTGTATCGGAAACTTGCTATCAATTATTCGACTAGATAAGTATTCGATAAGGATTTTAATTTTGAAACAAAGTGAGGTGTACTTAATATAAATATGTTTTATTTATCTAGTTTCTAGATCCAATTGCGGTTTTTCTTAATCTGTTTTGAATGCTCTCGCTAGAATGTACCTACTCATCTGTTTCCCTAAGTATTCCTCGCGTGGGTGTGTGGTATAGTGAAGGTACCATATTTTTTAACTTAGGGGTATGCAATTTTTTCTAAAATCATCTTAACATTAACAATCTGAAATTAATCTTAATGGGTCCCTGTATAGGTCCCGTAACCTGAAATAAAACCAATTTATTTATTATTCTTAGGAGTTTATAGCTGGCGTTTGTGTAGATTGAGGGAGTGAAATATATAGTAACACACGAGTATCTTGGGACATTATAGTATCAGTATCTTTAACATACGTATACGTTTCCCTTGTTACAGTCTATTTCGAAACAAAAACCCCAGTGAGGGGAATAAAAAAAAACAAAAATTTACAGGTTTATAAAATGAAAGTGAGACGTGAAAAAGTAAAAAGTATAATATAAAACTATAAAAGTGCAACGGTGCCACAATAAGCGCATGGCGTAGTATGGCGAAGCTAGCGTGCGCAGCGGCGGCGCGCGTTCGTTATAAATCAGAGGCGCAGGCGCACGCGCACGCCGATTAATCGCAGAGCAGCTCTACACAAATCAAAATGTAAATGGATATAGTATGTTAAGTGCGCTGTACCTAGTAATAATGATGTTAGCATTAGGCATATTAATTGGCTGGATAGCCACTATCTCTTCGACGGTCAACCGCGCACGCCACTCGCGCTCGAACGATTATGAATATCTCTCCCGCGAACAAAACTGAGTGCTTCCATTTAAACAGGGGACTTTAAGGTCTTCGCGGAAGCGATTTAACGAGTTTAATTTCAAAAATGCAGAATGAATTTTAATATATCTTAACTTCAAATATTGTATAAAGTTTGATTACGCATTATTTATTAATGATGCAAAGGGGAGCGACGGAGCTTAATTCAAAAGCACAAATGAGTTACATCGACGTGAGCTCAAAAGCGCCGCTTCCTAAATACGGCATTAAACAGAATAAAAGCGTTGTTACCGCGGAATCATTAAGGCTCAAAAGCATATTGAAATGAAGAACCGGATCCCTAATGAAGGCCGCAAAATCAAATCGGCATCGATTTCAGCCGATACAATGTTTATATGCATTTAGTGTCGTCAGGAGACAGGCGCGGCGGGCGCGGGCCGGCGCTCTCGACCGCTCGCTGCTTCTCTGTCGAATTTATACACCGCAACAAGGGTTATCACCACATAATATATAATTAAGATTAATTCTCCACTATTTTTCTTACCGGATCAAACCAATTTCATGTAGTTTCGTTAACATTTACCTTTACGCCTTATGTGTATATGTACTACGTATATGTTTACGTAGTACATATACGTCATAACTCATCTAAAGCCATTTTAAGTCCATTAAAATTTTAGTTTGTCCTTGTAAATAATTTCGATTAGAACTATAATTTCTAAAATCAATTAAATAACAACAAGTGAATATCGTTAAATTAGTATTTAAGCGGTAACTATTTATATTTTTACTATTGAGCCGTGCAATAATGTTTCAATTAGAATACACAATACTTTCTAGGCGAGTGGCGGCCCTAATCGCAGCTAACGAACACACCAGCTACACTTTAATTGAATTACTCGCGATCGCTTCGTGCGCGCTATGAACTTCTGACATAACTTATCATTTGCTCCGTGGGTCACAAGCTACCATTATTGACTTATTATCCCTTCTCGAAATTAATATAAAGGTTTATTGATTTGCAAGATAATTATTTTAGAAGTGTTTACCAACTCGTGGAACGGTTATTCTTAAAAGGTTTGTTTTTATGAGCGGCCTGAGAAAAGATTATGAACCAATTAAGCATGTAAATAATGACGGGTTATTTTACACAACTCTATTATTGACATAATAACTCAGTGTAGTAATATTTTATTATTCCGTGTAATTATTAAGTGTATCAGATATTTATTCGACGTGCATTTATTCATTTACTGACATTGTAAGATCTTATTAAGTTTGTTCGGCGTGTACCTACTATTTATTTAATAAATTCCAGTTTGCATACTCATATATTGTGTGGACTATAAATTGATATGTGATTATTCAGCTACGAAATTATGGCTCTGATTAGATTAAGTACCTATATAATTTTGATGGTCTTTAATATTTTGTCTGTATAGCAGTTTTATTGTTATATGTGTTTCTGCAAACGCTACTTTTACGACTGTGCACGGTATTAATTAAAAATTATTATTATTTTGTTATTAGTACTAAAGCATACTTTTTCTTTTAGAGATATTTTAAACGGAAGCCGGCAAGCAAGGCCACGCGAATAAGCTAGTATTAGAAATCAATGGAGGAACGGTTTCAGATGAAAGGCTAATCAGTAGTTTTGTAAAGAAATATTTCTCGCGTCATGCAAGTTGGTCTAATGAAGTGGTTGACCTCGGCCCGGTCATAACTGAGACAATATAAATGACAACAAAAGAAAGCGATAGCGAATAGGTACGTAAAAGCTCAGTGTACCAGGGGACATGCCGCCACCAAGCCGATCGCGCCGATGGCCGGTGATTAAACTAATCACACAGATAACTCAACATGGAGATGTGTACACACCGTATAATTTCAGCAATTTTTATACATCTCACGGGTGGTTCAATGTAACCATTGACTTTTGATGTCTTCATTTAAGGTACGGTAATAATTCTACAGTAATGAGACTCGCCATCGTTTATGTTTATTTTCTACGCAACAAATAAATGACCGTAATCATGTGTCAATGGTTTAATAATTATTTTAATTGAAATAGATATTATCCGATATTTTTAATTGCGTCAGGTGTTAATCGAAGCCACGGGGTACATGAAATTAGTCAACGTGGTTGAATTGTGGGACACGCTTAATTTAATATCGAGTAACCAGACCAGGTGAGCGGAAATACCATCTCCAGCACCCAATATAATCGGAACACATCTACAAAAAGAACAATAACACTCTATTTAGAGTTTCAATCATTAAAATTTACTTAATTGAGACATCTTTTCCAAAAAGTCAGACACGATTTGTTGTGGAAATTATAGGATAACAACTATATGTCATTTGTGTATTTTTTCAGTCTCACATAAAACTTACGGTGTTAAAGTTATTTTAAGATTAACTCGAAATCTTTTTATTCTAAAAAAATACGAGTGGTCCGATATCTCACACCGGGGACACCATTTTGTTAAGTAATTGATCGCTTAATTATTTTGCGTGTACGTTTAAAACTTTCCATTTAATAGTTCTATTACTTTAATAAATAATTAAGGAATGCCCGTTTAATTAATTGCAGGCGTCTTTATAGAATTGAAACGTAATTTAGTTTATTCAAATGAGACGTGTCTGTAAAGTGGCTTCGGTTGTGTGCTATTATTATTTTCTCGTGGTTTATTGGAATTTCGTGTTCATTAAAGACGGGTGTGGCGTTGATAGCTTATTTGAATAAACTTTAAAGGGAGGTTGCGTCCGAGCGCGGTACTTTAGGTTGATTTATATGTAAAGTTTACGAAGGACATGAAGGTTTGATGGTATCGGTAGATTTTGTCGCCAGGAAATGATCGCGAGCGGCCGGGGCGGCGGGCGCGTTGGTTTTATTGTCGTTGTTGGTGCGCGCAGCGCCTGCGAGCCGTGTTCTCTCGCCGTGCGATGCGCCCGCGCCACCACGTGCTTCACTTTAGAAACGCGATATTTTAGCGACAGCCTACATGATTAATTTATGGTCTCGAAACAATATTCTTGAACAGAAAGCCGCCTTAGATCCGATTTAATGTGTAGATAAAATGATTTATACGATCCTCGGGATATAGGACTATATTCTCTATGGGTAATGTTATGTGCTATAATTCGACACACATTATATATTGTTGCGTTATTTTAGTATGGAGGCTTTTTGAAATTTAACATATAGGTAACAAAGAAGGGTCAACAGTTGCTGTGTTCTCATGTTTTACAATCAGAATACGTCTGTAGGTCAAAGAAAATTTTAAAATTGGATATTTATTACTTACAACCTCAAATATTGCAGTGTCGTGTAGTAGCGAACCAAAGTTTAAATCCCCACCTTCGAATGAAAATCTAACGTTTAGAAGACATACTTAGTCCACTAAACCAAGTTTGCCAATGGCAATGCAGTCAACCCCTGGATTAATCAGGGATACATCGTATTTCTCAATCACGTATCCTTACAGATACGAAGTAACTTCCGAGAGTCACGGGAGTAGACCTACACGCTTCTACTCGAACGAAGCGAGGATGCTCTACCACTTCATATTTATACGAAAGTGGTAAAGTTGTAAACCTTAGATTAAGTCAAATAAAGGGAGATACGTTATCTGACTATCGTGCTTGATCTCAGAACCTATGACCAGCGTTACACATTATGTGCACGCGCTACGACAACTTAGCGGAATATTTCGCCCCACAGGCTGAGTACGTCTCACTAGCCAGGGATATTATTATTATTATTTTATAACCAACAACAGGTTGCTGGTTATAAATACGTGTCCGTACATGGAAAATGTTTGAAAATAAATGGATCAGTAGACCTACTCGTAGAACAAGTAATGGAATGTTACCGTTTTTTGGTGTGGAAATGGTTGCTAGATTTTACCATGGAAAAGGACCCAAAAGGGTCGAATAGGTGACAAAAGTTAGTATGAACACGAGTTTAACTTGGGTGGAGCCCCGAGCTGAATCAAGGGTTTTATGAAACAGACAGATATGTAAGGTAATTGAAGATGCAAAGCAGGAACGGGTATAGAAGAATGTGCGTTTTAAACCAAATAAATCGTTTTGAAAACGTGTGAACATAGCATATCGCACTTTTAAGATTTAAGTCATCGTCGACTACAATTTTTGCCATTGAAATTGGTACTTAATATTATTTATGCAACAATCACGGAAATTATGTACGTATAGTACCTACATAATTATTAAGATCAAAACCATGTGGTTCTTTTGTGTCAACCGTACATAACAAAATGAGGAATAAGAAAACGTATTTTAAATATAACATTACTATTCCTTTTTATTACCAGCTTACGTCTTCGAACGGTTAGATCGAGAAATCTAGTGTCCCATTATTTTTTGTTTAATTTGTAATTTTCCCAGTAATTAAGAACAGCGTCGTCTGTTTAATGCAAATGAACCTATTCTCGATCATTAGTCCGTACACGTTCTACTAACGTTACTTTTCGTTAATTAATCCCGGGATCTACGACACTATGGCAACCAGATTGGTACTGATTATTATTCACACGCAACCAAAGACGATAAGTGGTATGTATTTAAAATTCTACTTTAATATTTTACGGGTAGGTGCGATTTTATCGATCAGGAATCAAACAAGTTTTTGTTTTCATAAATAATATCATGAACTGTTTTGATATTGTTTATGGAGTACCTGTCTTATTCGAAGCTGGACACAGATGCGTTGCTACCTTTGAGGACCGAGGTGGTCCCAATTGTTTATAAACACAATTAGTCCATGAATAGGTGTGGCGATGGTACCGTTCTGGGCGAACCGTACCAACCAACCAATAATAATATAAGGTTCAACCAATTACTGTTTGTTGCATGAGTCATCTATTGCCTCCGTGGTGTGTTGACAATGACTCCGAGTGACGAGCCACAGCCGGATTGTTTACCTAAGATTAACCTTACAACTGAAGCTAAGTAAAAGATTGAATTTAATTGGATTCATTTGAAACCCATGCAAGAGGCAGAATCCATATCAATACAGCAGTGAGTGGCCAATTGAATTAAATCTTTTACATAAATATGAATATTTTAAATGTGATATTAAAGTTGAAAGGTTATATTAAGGTTTTATTGTTCAACGATTTAATTAAAATAAGTTCTACAGTTATCTAGTTTGCATGATGTTCTGTATAAGTAGACATTTTACCAAAAATTGATAAGCAATGGTGTAGCAGCTCGCCACGGGTAAGCTATGAGGAATTTGACCACATACTGAGATTTTTATTTATTTATTGGTGGTACTTTATATTCCATAGATTAAATTTTAACATTTTGGGTCATTTATGTTTTAAGACCAGTAGCCGGTTCGTATCTATGAAATAACGAAACATGAATACTTATCTCAATTTCATATCAACATTTTGCTTTGACTATTTAAAATTAGTACGGTAGGTATATACTTCAACAAAATATTGTAAGAAACGAACAGATTTTTTATAAAAAATCAAGGGAAATTATAAACTGCCGGAATATTTTATACGGCACATAAAACAGCGAACTGACTTCTCTTAGCTTTAGAACAAGTTAGATAACTAATTAGTTTTGATTGTTTTAGGTTATGGTTAGCCGTTCATAATATTTCCGTTGATTATAATATCCCTAGATTTATTATAAGAATAAGAATATTTATTATAATAAGTCAGATCTCACAGTAATCCACTGATGGAACATGACGAGAAATGCTGGACGCATTGCTGGGTGATATAACGTACAAAACTTTGTCGCTAACTCTCGATTCACACACAGTTATTAGCGATTAGACTGCCTTTTGCATACCATAACAATAATTTTCGCTGTGTGGCTTAATTTTGGATGAGCAAATTGAATATAGAACACATTTTGTGTTCTTTTATTATTATGCAATTCGTTATAGAATTAACAAACAATCTAAACAGTACTTCATCAATGTATAAAACCAACAGTACACAACTTATGCGCTAAACTTCGTTGCTTGATTAGAAGTCTCTAGTCTTAACGAGGATGTTTTCTACGGCGACCGCGACACGCCACCGCCGCGTCCCGACGACCTTATCAATAAAAAGTTTCCAACTCAATTTATCTTATCGCACGGTAGTATCGTGAGTAGTTTTCACAATGAACGACGTGCCGATATCTTCCAATTTCTAATCGGAATGATCCACCTTGTTAATTAATTCCTGCAACCTCAATGGCGCCTTAACTTGAGAATATAAAGTTGAAATTTGATTGGGATATAGGCGTTATTTATTTTTAATTTAATAACTTAATATGGGGATAGGTATAGGAAGCCAATGGTGCGCACGCTATCGGTCCCCCGATAACCGCGAGTCGCTGTCCAAGTGCGCCCAATCAAAGTACTTCATTAAAATCTTATCGACGCTAGATAAATCACCTAACGACTGCGATCGATTATTTCGATAATTAATGGTGCTTTCTTAAATATGTTGGATTCTTGATCTCGTGCCGTGACTGCTTTGAACGTCAGTTCCTCCAGGCAATTGTGATTGCTAGTTTCAATAAATTATGTACGAATACGCAGCTCCTTCGTTAAGAAATATTGCGAGGCGCGGGTAGCAGTTGTATATATTTGATTATTTACTTAATTTTTCGTCAGATTGGTTAAATAACAGGAAACAAATGTTATTATGTACCTGCTCTTCAATTTAAATGTTCTTAGTCAGAATTATGACAAAAGTGTCTATTATTTACTTTTGTGGTAGACACATACTTTTACTTATTGCTGAATTTTTAAAGTATACTTGTAAACTTAGTGAGATATACGTAATACATCTGATTTGTTAAGCTGGTCTAACCTGTTTAACACGAGCCTATTACATAAATGGTAGTGCATTGAGTCTTGCATAGGTATATGGGGCCGTCGTGTTATCTCCCAGCTTTTATATTGAACGTGTAAACGAAATAATCTTAAAATTATTTTCGAGTAGGTATTAGTAGGCCAATTTACGACCCGTATTTCATATCCCACTGCTGTGTTCTCTTTACACAATATATTTTACTAAAGGCTCTCTTCTCAGCCGACTTGACTGAACTTTTAATTGTATTAATATCCGATGGTGTGCTGGTCTAAAAACTGATACGTTATGACAATAACCGAGATCGACTACACAAATTGCTATTCGAAACACGGAAGCACTCCTTAAAAATTACAAGTACCAACCAATAATTGAAACATGGCTCTAAACGCCAAATAGGAAGAAAATCCTTTAGAGCAAGTGTTAATCAAATTGTTTACCGAACGTTTGAGCCCATTCATTTAGATTACTATGTCTGTCACATTTAACATGCCAATGAACTGATAGTTAACTAGACTATACATACAACTTGGGAATGATTGCAAGTTCCAAGTGAAACCTGACTCCTTGGCTACCTCTGCGCGTGCCGAAGTTGCGTGTAGCGCACCCCGCTCCCGAGATCCGCATCACTCCCGGAATAAATGCTATCCAACGATGGTATCGCCGGCGCCGTGCCACCCCATTAATCTACATCAGCACGCGCTTGCTACCAGATTAATGAACCAGATAAACCTTAAATACGACTACAGATGTCCGCTCCTCTAACAGCGGCCCGGCCAACTCTATATCTACTATAATTGATGAATTAACGAAATCGACGCATTATGAACGTTAATGATAACGGTCGACGTGAAACGATATCGATTCGATAATAAGAATTAATTGTCTGGTTTCAGTCATCGCTTACAGAAGCGCGGTTGAACAACGCTTATCGTGTTGGGTGGTTAACGTATTTTGCGCTTTTAAAGATAATCGTCAAATTCTTCCTCTTAGGAGACCAGAGAGTAAACCGTTTAGTTAAGTAGGTAGGTACAATAAAATCAAACACAAAATGAATTCAATAATTTTGTTTTTAATTTATCACGCTAATAATTGTATCATATTTCTAAGTCTTTTAATAATAAAAGACTGATAAAAGCGAGCTAACCAACGAGAACGAGAACAAACGTGAGTTTGCTTAAGCATTGACTTAATTAATGAAGTCAATGCTTTTCTCCATATTCTAAAATTTTTTGCTATACCTTACCTACTGACTTCGTGATTATTTATAATGTATATGTTACCAATAATGTGTCGTATTTGGAGAATTGATGGAATGGACGCTTTATTGATGTCAACGATAATCGAAAAACTGATAGCGACTTGATAATTAGAATGAATGGTCGAAAAGTTTCGCTCCATATTGATTGCTTTGAAAGGCATTCACGCTAAGTATCAAATTGGGTGGCTAATGTTTCTTCTTGTTTTATGAACGACTGTTGGAATCGTCTGCCGCGAGCGTTAGGTCACAGTGACTTATGCCCCGACATAGCACAACGCTAGTATACATTTGTTTACAGCTGCTTTCTAAATTAAAGATCTGATTCCTAAAGGTAAAATTATAACCCCTCCATTCAGATCACGTATGCATCTTGTTAGTCACATTTAACGTGATTTATCAAACAGAATTAACAGATAACATCAGGCTACAGCACGCGTATACTGTCCGGCCATAAATTACAAGTGCATGGCAATGATGCACATAAAGTAGGTACTTTTAAATCTGATTAACTTCATGTTCTTAACTGTGATGAAAGGAAATTAGCTATTCGAATAGTTTCATCTGATAAAATAAAATGAAGAGTGCGTAAATAGCTACTTGCAGCAGAAGTTGGGTTGGCTTAGGTCATATACATACACAGTATAATCAAAACCGAGGTACAAGATTTCGTAAAGTTTTTGCTTTACGCGATACTTATAGTTTTTTGGTTCGATAATTTTTCCAGGACGCAGTTGTGTAAAATCTGTCATACCTGATTTCATGAATACGAATGCACGTATATGTGAACAACTTGTCGTAAGCTGACTTGCAAGTAAAAATATGTAGTTAACAATAGTTTAAAATCTCTGGAGTTTCGTGACCATCATCAAACTTCTTGGATATTTCCTTACTTCTAAACCACTTGGCCAATCCGGGGCACTTGCACCAATATGTCCGAATGACCTTAATTGATTCAATTGAAAAAACGTCTCTTGCCACATATTGGCGGTAATGACTGATCTATCCCAGATGTTCGCCTGCGGCCGCAAGATACTCACAGTTCATGTTCACAATATTCCCACAGTTAAAAACTTCTTATATATTCTATGTACTTGTGAAAATTAATAAGAATCCGAATCTAACCTCCATAGTCATTATCATATTAAGTACACGTAAGGGCCTACCCCTTACGTGTACTTAATAAGTTAATACGTTACTTACTTACGTTACTTATTACGTTAAAACTTAGGGATGGTTGGTGAAGTTTGTCATTCATATCCTTTTTCGCGGATATACTCTGAAACACATTCAAAAAGTAACTACTTAAAAACTGTAAATAAAATGGTATTTTCAACATTTTAAAATTTTCAATTAAGGACGATTCGTAGTCCGGTTATGGTTTTTTAAATTTTACCACGTTTTTATAAATTCGCTTTATTGTCATCCGTTCGGGCGGAATTTTGCAATCAATTTTAAATAGCTTTAAATTTTGAACATAGCTCAGAATAGGATGACAGTACAGAATATTTTTTATATACTTACCTACCACGTTTGTCATAGTAACTAAAAGCATAAAATAACTATTTTAATATTGTTTCCAAAACGAACTAAAAATACACTCTGCTACACAATAACGTTTCTACCTGCTGCTATAAAAGAAAATAATTTATCTTAGCCTCATACAGATTTATACCTAGCCACCTAGTTATAAATCTGTATGTATCAACCTCTAGATTATTATACCGAAGAATCACTGTAAGATTCACATCATGATATTATTTAATAAGTGAAGTACTTCTCAGTAAACTATCGGTAGGCAGGTTGTTAAAGGATAAATATTTATAGTAACTTCATGTTAATATTGCGTGTTAATTATTCTATCCGCTTCAAAGGTAATCATTTAACAACTCTTGAATAAGGGTAATAAAATCGATCGATAAGGATCGTCGTGTGAGTAATTACGGCAGTGTCACAGTATGGGCAGTTTATCTTGGAGATCGCTATCGATGATCGCGTGTAGCCTTCACGGCCGCTCGCCGGATTGCATGGCGCACCACCACCATAAAACTCACCATCTGTATTGTTACAGAAACTCAAAACACAACACCCGCATCGTACACTAATGCCAATGCTAATGGCTTTTCCTTGTAACTTTATCCGATAATATTTCAAAAATGATTAATGTAATTCAGTGACATCTTCAATTCAATAAACTTATTAATATCCGAGGGACGACCGAACGTGGTGATTTTAAAAAGGGTGAAGAGTTTCGTGTACTCATATTGTGCGATGGCATGAGATCATCGACATTACAAAAGAAATTAAGAATGAGTGGCAATGGCCGACATTCATAATAATTTGACCTTGCAGCCTGCAATCAAATTGCAATAAATTACGCTAGGTACGCGATACTGCCCACTGCGAACGTTGCCCGTGCAAATAGTATCTTCCCGCAGCCTCCTTGAGCCGTTTGTATTTACTTTTCAACCACACTTACAGATAAAAGTGTCATAATATTTATACCATAACTTAGCTTTCTTATGACCCACTGTCATAAAGTTAAGCGAGCTTTCTATGGACGACGCTGTGATCCAAATCAGTGTCTAAAGGCTTGAGTTTAAAGTTCCAAATCATAAACGCTAAATTATTTAGAAGAGTATACCTATCCGGAGCATATTGTAGCTGTCATTCGATAATGTTTCTAGTTAGTTCGCAATAAATATGAGAGTTGGACTGTCTGAGGCACGCGGTGATGTTCGCCCGGTGAGGATATGGTGGACTATCTAATTTTATTACCAATATATTGTCATTAAGTCGATACTGATCTTGTTATACGCACAATGAGAGGTACATGGGCTCTCGATGCTGGAGCTCACTGCCTGATACAATTTATATTTAAATTATATTCGTTTAAGATCCGAGAAAATTTCTCACTCATCGGATTTCCACGTAATCTCTTATTTAATGGTGTCAAGTGTTAAACCTTTCAACATCTCTGAAGCCTCTGATTGTATGCAAATTTGTACGTCAAAACTGACCGTTAAGAATAAGAAGATGAAGTTTGGTACACAAAATATGTATTATTACTATGGAGTTCGAGATAAGATTGTCAAAAAGAAGCCTTCATTATTTTATTTTATATAACTTGTTTCTCTTACATTTCGGAAGCGTGACTTCCAAATGTATTCCCTTTGTGTAATAACTAGCTGATCACAGCAGCTTTGGTGGTGAAGGAATTGTTTTTTCCATGCAATCTTAACACTGCTTTTCACCCAATTAGGGATATGATTTTGTAAAATTCTTTCTACGTTATAATAGGTACTTGAGTACCGTTCCAGAACACTACTGAACTGTACACACAACAAACTGTACTGAATTGATGAATCAATAATTCAGTCAGGACATAGGTATTTAAAAAAAAATAGAGATAGAGTTTATATCCTAAAATATGTCTTAATTAAATCGTACTGTAAATGTTTGTAGTACTTTCCCTTGTACAACTATATCTAATTCAATTTGTTTTGATTTGTGTAAAAAAATGTTTTTATTTTAACTTGTCTGTATGTGCGTGCAGAAACTGTTCTACACATAAATATTTTATGTAAATTATAGCCAAGTCTCGTACCTGTCTTTTACAAAGCAGAGTATTATTCATTATATACCTACAAGGCAACTATGAAAGTAAAATATTATGTAAAGTAATAACAGAGCGATTGAATTGTTGAGTGATTGATTCACTCAACAGTTTAAATTTTAGTGATTACTTTCGGAGACTGTTTGCAAACTTAATTGATTAATAAATAAACATATTTTTGCTTTATTAACCACTTAATGCCACTGCGTATCCGTTTACCACTTCAATTACAGAAATATGTCATCTTACTTGAACAGCTAACTAGCTAGTGACATGTGTATTAATTAGTTAATTAGTTCACCTGTCACCAATGTGCTGATTGCCTAATGTCGTCAAACCTGGGTGTCAGTCAAGATTATTTCGTTATTTCCGAACCGATGTCCCACCGACCGACAGGGACGCTACTTCTCACGGGTATTTGAGCCAGAACTGGCAACTACACAAATAAAAAATCACCTTGTGTACAGTTCACGTGGCTCTGTTTGCCGGTCATATAAACTGACCGTATTTACCGTGTAACCGCTCATCCTCCGTTTAACATTGAGCTACTTTGGAAAGGTCTAAATTAGTAAAGTGAGAAAAGTTAACGCTCGTAACCGTTTTCGATCGACGGTAAATCGACTCGATAACATCTTTTTTGACTGTTCAACTCACATCACTTATTGTGTGTTGATTCAGTCGCTGCCGTAACGGGAAACTTGGATCTATTTTACGACATCCGAACTTGGACCAGTCTAATACGACATTATTTATTCTTCAATGGGCTTACTTTCCCATATTTACACGTTTATTATTATCATTGTTAGGATTTATTGTTGATATTTGCGTACCCGTTAAAGGGTTGGTCGGTACTCGGTAAGTACCATCTCACGATTAGCTCGTAACCTATTGGGCTGAACTGGATTTACTACTTATATTAATAAATTGTGCTTTACAACAATTAGTACAATTACGCGAGCAAGCTGAAAAACATTTTCATACTATTGTATAACGTAGCATTTATTATGTTATACTTGCTCATGACATGTTTATTTGTGTAGCTGTATATTGCATAGTGCAGATTGTGAAGTATGAATATGCGTGTGTGTGCGTGTGTATTTTGTATGTGTCTGTAACCATATGGGCGTTTGACTTATGTTGCATTTTGTATTTATGTATCTATTTCGTATTGTTGTTTTGTTTTTATACCAAACAATATAGGTACTAAACTATCTCTATATTTTATCTCATTATTATCTTTCTATGAGTATATCTAATAAATTTTTAAAAGAGCCTCTTTTAGTTTTCATCAAAAATATTTTCAGCAAACGATAACTTCCTAAAACTCAAGTAATTATTGGTTAATTTGACTTAACTTCAATAACCTAAATACTTTTGATTAGACATTGCGTGATTGTCCATGTCAAAATTGGTTCTGAACTATGATGTAATCAACGTAAGCCATTTTTCTTTCGGAGAACATCAGAGATCGATCAGTACATGTGAAAATTCCCACCGATGCCTTTCATCGACAACGGATTAAGCAAGCAAGCGCATGTTAATCCCTTCTCACGTGAAATCTTATGAAAAGGCTTGGTGCAATTAATGTAAATGTTAATATGACGGCGTCAGTTCGCTTCTGTGACCACGAATAAGTATAGGCTTGTGAAGAATATTTAATATTGGATATACATAATTATATAACATTGATCGAAACTTGAGTATAGAACGACACATATCGATTTGAATTAGTGACCATTCGGGATTGGAGTAGATAGAAAGAAAGGAAGAAAATAACGCTTTATTTCTCATAACTCATAGAAATATGCAGGATTACAGAATCGTATGGTCTTCGAAGCCTAAGAACTTCCGACACTTGGCCTACACCTAATAGATGCTAACTCCTCCACCAATCCATAATGAAGCAGTATAATAGAGTACCTACGCTTCAGGCTTATTCAGTTGTGAGGAGAGACGTGCCCTGCAGTGGACCACTAATGGAGAAGCCAATCGATAGCCGGCACTACTTTATAATCCTATCAAATAATTAACAAAGGCTTAATTGCATGAGGTAGGTATGTATACTACCTTAGTGGCATACTTCGGTGTGGCAAGGCGGTGTGGTCCCGGCACATCGCGATCGATGTGCTCACTTTATCATATTAATCACCACCGGCAGGCTCACTCGGCTTACGCGCTCCTAGACTTAGGGGTCTCATTACTACCTTTCTTTAGGCTAAATATTAATTGAGACATTACACACTACTGTACAGTTGCAACCAATACCTTGAAACAGATGTATAGCGATAAATTATCCTCATATTTTATAACCACGGCTACTATAAGTCCGCTTAGATATTGTTTAAGGCTCGATCGTCTTTATGCTGATTGAAGATTTTTGGTGATTCGCATAAGGTTCCGTGCAATCAGTCGGGTCGCCATTCTTTCTGTTAATCGCATTATAAATTGACTTAGCGGGCTCTGTAGGGCCTTTGTCGGCATCGTAACAGATGGCTCCAGAGTTTATACTTCAAAATAATCATTACAAATCCAAGCTAAATATTTTTAATTGGTTTGCTGAGAACCATAACTTGAATGTCTGATAGAGTTCTTTTACGATGTGGCTCTCCTTAATATGAGTAGGTATTAAGTATTTTGAAAACCCTTGTATTGTGAATGAATGTTACATAAATAATAATACATTATAATAAAAGCCGCAACTATGCATTGCTACTTCTTAAAATTGTCACTTGATACCACTATATATACCCGTTTATTTATTCGTGTACCTACATAAAATAGTATAACTTAGTTAAGGATAGTTCATTTAGCATTAGTCATAGATGCGTTGCTACTCCTACGGACTGAGATGGTCGCTTCTTGTGAGATAAGTTTGGTTTTGCAAAGAAACGGCCAAGAGTAGGTAGGTAGGTACATATGATGTGGTTGCGTAGACAATAATGTTTTGCACCACGCAAAGCTTTCGTGTGCTTGCTGCATTACTCAAACCTCATTTAGACCTAACTACGTTGCATTGAAAGGAGCAATTTTATTGCACTCGATTGATTCTATTGACAACCCGAGGAGGAATGCGAGTACTTGTGCAAGTACTTCTATACGTTCTTTATAGGTACGTTATGTAGCCGCATCAAATCTCTACTAATATTATAAATGCGAAACTGTGCTCTGTCCTTCTTTTACGCATAGACGGACAAGCGGATCGACATGATTTTTGCGTAGACATAGTTTATGGGCCAGAGAGTAACATAGGCTTAAAAAATCATCTCCTAAAGGGGAAATTTTGTATGAACTAATTTTCATTATTCACTAGAGAAAGCTCGCGACTTGACTTGAAATGTTAGAAATGGGAACCTTGGTGTACAGACGCTAAGGGCTATAATAATACTCCCGTCTGAGGTATTGATATAAAATAAAGCCTGTACGGTAAATAAATTTACCTAGTTATGTAGGTACCCTCTACAAAATAAAAATTTCGTTAAAATCTATTCAGAGGTTTCGGAGCCTATTCGCTACAAAAAACGCAGACAGACAGACAAAAATAATCTAAAAATGATTGATTATGTAAATATGTTATATAAATTATTGCCGTGATCTTTTAATTACACAGACAGACACTTTCTTATGGGTGGTAAGATTATTGCTAACATGGTACTAGTTAGCCGATTAGTTACTATGCCTAACAATGTATTTTAAGCAATTAAATCATTCTAAATTGAATCACGGCGTGTCATGACCTCACGACTTGCCAAGTCCCACTTGGTAAGTATATGGCCCCCCTTGTCACAGTGCAGCACCGATGATCCTTCTTATTCTGAGAAGATCGGTACTCAGATGTAGGCCGGTTATGACGATTGCTTAAATGAGTAGCCCAATTAGACATCTGTGACAATCTTCGGATTGGACTATGCGAGGGACTGTTAGTTGTTTAGTGTTCGTTCGTAACACTTTATTTAGATACTTAACAGAAGTGCAAACATGCAAGGTCACTAGTCCCAGGTCTGATCTGATGCGGCTATTCATATCTCATTTGCAACTACCCTCATTCAAACGACATCATTAAGCGCTGCGCCCGCGCTAGTGACAGGCGCAGGAATGCTACCGCGGCCTCCTCTAATAATAACGTTACTTTATTTTGCTCTTAAGTCCATTTATACGCACGTAAAAGGAAGTCATGACCACGGTGAGTGCTGATTTGTGGATGCAAAAAAAGTTTGGGCATAGCATTTTATTAGTAACTACTACATAGTTATGCGGCATAGTTTTATTAAACTAGAGCACGTACTACAAAACCTACGTACGAAGGTGTTTGTAGAACATACAATATTAAAAGCTAGGCCGAGAGCGCCTTATTCGTGAAGTATTGTAGTGTATATAGGTCTGTGATATATAGGTATATTATTACAGTATTTTATTTGAAGAAATAAG
>DWLO01000870.1:0-17269 GCA_018245335.1 Dalla quadristriga | reverse complement strand
TGAAATTGGGGTTGAAATAACAAGATTTGATTTTAGTTAAATTTCACGCGTACGAAGTCGCTGGCAACAGCTAGTTAAATCATAAATCCGAATTTTAAATCTGATGTCTGTTCTTAATTAAAACATTAAGGCCGCGTTTTTGTTCTCCCTTCTTTTGTTTTAAATGATCGCCACGCTGTTGCCCGTCGCTGTCGTCGAAATAAGGCGAACAATAAACGGCAACGTTTTTCGCGGATATGTATGTGGATAAGCTAAATTCAGACACAGACAGAATCACAGGCATATCGTGGTTAGAATGCATAGTCATGAGGAACATTACTTATTATATAAAATGATAATATTTCTAGGCTGAATTCTCGAGCCGAAACAATCAGTAAAACAGAAAAGATAAAAGCATTGTCGCCTTGGACCGTTCACGTTTTTGCCAAGGGTCCGTCGTAAAACTTTATTAGGCGCATTAAGGTCGTGGTTGAGTCCTGTTTATGTAATCGCCTCCGGGGACCTTTAGCAGGAAAAATATTAAGTGAAAAAAGAACATACAATGTCACCTCCACTAAGATTATTTTAAGTAAAACGAACACCTTCTTGCCTATCTAAAGTAGTTTTACCAATTTTCAGTGCAAAGCACGGTGATAATTGTTTTTTTATTTAAACTGTCTGTGCCGATGACTCGGTTAGTTTTAAATACCTAGATATTATAAATCTTGATCCTGATGAAAAATTATGAAAATGAATTTGAAAATGAAAATTTGATCAAAATTTTCATACTAAAAATAAATATTAGAGCAAATTAAGAAGTGCGGATTTGAAGTTATATCACAAACCACTGTCTTACAAGAATTCGATATGTCAACATGACTTTCTATGAAAAATATATCACAGTCAAATATTTTTTCGAAAAGGGTTGGTGTAATAATTAGTATGAACGTCCCAACGCAATAAAAGTTTTGAGTTTAAGTTCGTCCAATCAATTTATCTTAACGGAACATCGCTTTTAGTTCTCTTTGTTCTTAGCACAGTCTTTAAATATTGTTGTATAGCACAAAATTGTCCCATGTGCAAATTCCAGTAGATCATAACGTACTTATTAAGGTGAAGGGTGTCTTGACAGCGTGCCAGTGTAATCTTTAAAAATGGACATAATTGGATATGTAAGATGGTCCTCGCTACTATAATATAAAAGGTTTAATTAAAGTTCAAGTTTTTGTATTTGAAGTTTCACTTAAAAAAACAAGCTAAATAAATTATTTTGCCTCCATGTTACAAAATCTTTCGCAGATTCTTAAGTAGGTACCAGAATTATCAGAAAACTCGTAAAAATTAACGTCAAATTAAAGTTAATGACACACTGCGGTCGTAAAATGTTCAGAAGAAAACATTCCAAATAAAGAACACTTTGCAAATTACATCTTCAAAGCGAACGTTGTCTTGTGCGGAAATCACGTTTAGAATAATAATGGAAAACTGTCAGAAGAACGTCCTATTGTGAGACGTTTAAACACAGTTATCTAAATTCTCAATCTTATGACATACAGAACTATCGAAAATATAATATTAGAAAATAAACGGATTGGTGGTGGAAATTAACATTTTTATATTTTACTAGGGTGTGAAATCCTGAAAAAGTATATCTGGAAAGTTTAAAAAGTGAAGTTACATTTTTAATGTTACTCCTAATGAAAAATGTGGAGATGTTCATCAGATCATTCAGTCACCACTGTAGAGTTGTCTCCTTGGTGAGGGCGGGTGAGGTAAATAATAGACTTCACGTTTATTCATTCATACTCGTATTTATTAATCTAAATGTAAGTTGATAATGTACGCGATATGTGTGGCGGCCACGTACGCCTGGTACAAGAAGACAACTGAGGCGTATGCGCTCGGTATTGAAAATGGGCGTATCCCTTTCTTCCATCAGCCCCTGGAGGTCCGCTGCTGAACATAAGCCTTTCCTAGACGGCACCACTCCAACCAGCCAAGTCCCCTCTGAATCCAGCGGTTTCCCCCTGGCTTCTTCAGGTCGTCAGTCCATCTGGACGGGTGGCGAGCGGTGCTTCTTTTGCCGAGTCGTAGTCTCCATTCGAGGACCGTTTTCCACTATCGGTTATTAGTCCTTCGAACGACATGGCCTGCCCATTGCCACTTCAGCTTGCTAAATAATCGAGCTATGTCGGTGACTTTTGTTCGTTTACGGATTTTATCGTTTCGGATTATTGTCCCTTAGAAAAGTATAATTAAAATATTGCATCGCAAACTGCAGGCATCCAACATTTTCTCCAATATGAAGTCCACCAATCCGTACTTGGCTAGGTGGGCTACGGTGACTTTTAAGTAACGCGCAACCAAGTGTTTTTATTTAAATGTTATATGGTTAGCAGACGAGATGCAGTGTTATCCAATTGACAAGCAATTATTCCACAGCAAGACGTATACAGGATCTACCACCTGGCAATCTATGACCAACCTTCAACTTGTACAGGGAGCATCTATATACTCATTTGTTACTCCCGGTATTGACTCCTGTAACTCGGCTGATAACCTTGAATGCGCAGAATCGAAACTTTTAGGTTCGTGGATGGGATAAATGGAGATGTAAGTGCTTGGGTTACACCTGTGCAGTAATCCCTACCGCGTTTGTTGAGTGGACACGCACGGGCAAATCATGAAAAAACAATATCGAAGACCATAATTCTGGATGACATTACGAGACTACTAACTCCATAAATATTATGGTTTATCTAGCTATGAATTTATGCGACGGGTGCATCTAGGCGAGCATAAATTGGAAATGACGTTAGAATCACTTTCATTTGCGTTAAATAATTATTTATATCAGTCAGTTAACAACTTCGCAACAACGATACATTTTGCATAAAAACATGAGTTCTTCGTTGTGAATTTACGAAATTGTTAACTGAAGAGCTATAAGTGATATCAAAATTGTTGGGGAGTAAGTTCGCGTAGAAATAATAACTTTTTAAAACCCTCTTCACAATCTTCCAGAATTGTATACCAAACTGGTTAGATAAAACTAGGTTTAAATAATCACAAATTTAAATACACTAATAACAAGGATAGCAACGCATCTGTGACCAGCTTCGAGTGGGACTAATAGTAACGTTTACAAACCGGACGATTTTTGACGACTCGGTGGCGCGTTGGTCATTGACCCGGTCTAACGAGCCGGGTTCGATCCCCGGCCGGGGCAGACATTTGTTTGTCAGATAAATGTTTGTACTCGGGTATTGGCCGCTAAATTGTACTGTATTTTCTGTGTGTGTCCGCCACCCGCAACTAAGGGAATCTTAGTGCAAGGGTGTGAGGGTGTAAGGGTTTTAAAAAATATATATAATCGGAAATCGGATTACTAATATTTACTAACAGGACTAACTCACACTAAAAGTTCTAACTACCACAGTCCTATTACAAACGAATAGTAACCAACCAATATTTCTATTAACACCTAATACTAACAATCCCTCGTACAGTCCTATTCGAAGTTTTGTCACAGATGTCCATTAGCCGTGTGGGACTGCATGTCCGTTTGGTATTTAAAACACAAAAAAAAATTTTATTGAGTAGCGGAAGATAGTTGCAATATACATTTTTTGTAAGCATCAGACTAAGCACAAAGCGACATTGACAAGTGAGCTGTCTGGAAGCCGCGTTGTCTCCGCGACGTCGGGCTTACATGGATTTCAGGAGCCGTAGCCGTCATCTCGCTTGACTGATTGTCCCCACCACCGTTATTTTGGGTATGTATATTTTTTCTGGAATAGCTATGAGGAAATTGAATTATTAAAAAAACAAGAAACACGACTGCAAGAACCTGTCCCTGTCCCTGAAAGAACAAAACAAGTTCTAAATATGAAAATGAAAGAAGTTATAGCAAAGAAACCAGATTTTTGTAGTATATTTTTGTCTGTATGTATGTATGTCTATTTCTTAGTCACTCTGGCGACGCATTGGTGACTACTCTGGTGTTGCGAGTGTCCATAGGCGACGGTGACCACCAATACGGGTGAAGTCAGAGATTTCCATAAAAAAAAAATTGTTGTTTGTTTGAATAATGACTAATTAGTGCCATTTACTGTAACATGAATATTATGCTAGTGCTTCACGAGACTTTACTTGTGCAGTTTTCCTTTACATGCACGTGGGACCTTAAATTGAACAGCTTGTTCTTAAATGAAACTAAAAAGTTTGGAATAAATTAAAAGTAACAAAAAACCCGACTGCAAGAGTAACTGAAAAGAAAAAACAAGCTCTACATATAAACATTCAAAAAGTTATCGAAGGAATATACTACAAAAATATACAGTTTTCTGTGTTTCTTTTTTAATAATTTTATAATTCGTCCTTATCTTTGCATTATACGAGTAAGTACAGCATATCTGAACTTTTAATTGTCCATAATATAGTTAATATCCTTAAACTAAAAATATGATATTTTCACAAAGTTGTGAAAGGCCCAAAGCTATTACTAAACTTACTTAGCACAATACATACAAATGAAGTTAAAAATGATCCTCTTATATTACTTACTATCATCCTAGAGTTTCTGATTTTACCTACATCTTGAGCGACTTCAAAAAAGCTACTCAAATTGATTCGTATGTAATAAATACTGTTTGAAATGCGCCATCTATATACAAAGTGTTTCTTTTTCCGTGACAGTTAAGGGAAATCCGAAACCAAAACAGATACATAAAAACTATCTTAGGTAGCTCTTGATTACCAGTGGATACGAACAACAGATTTGGTTGTCTGGAAGAAATCACTGCTTAGCGATAAGACCGCCTGTGTACCTTAGAATTTAAGTATTTTTTGTATTTTTATGGTGTACAATAAAGAGTAAAATACTAATCTAATAGTATCTACCAGTCCGATTTGAAAGTTTAAGGATTGAGGAATTCTATGTACTTTAATTATATATTTATCACGCTACGCTAAGCGGAGGAGAAACCATAACGGTCAACCAATCTGGAAATGTGTAGAAAAGTACCTACGCCAACAGGCGATATGGAAGCGATGGTGGGATAAAAGGTTTATTGAACATTTCAGCCCTGAGGGGTTGAAAGGAGGTGTTTAAGTTTGTAGAAAACAATTATTTCGACGCGGGTGAAGCTAAGCGAAACATTTCATAATCGTATCAATTATACCAAACTTTACAAGTTATTATGTAAGTCCACGTTTGGTCCACGTATCAATATCTCAATGAGTATAACTTGCTTCGAATTATTTTCAAAGGTGTTTTCACATAAAGGTAAATTTATTTTGCGGTTTTTGTATCACTGTTACTTTTAATGTTACCTAACGTCCCGTATATCGCCTCAATAAATAAATGAGTATACATGTAATGGGATATAAATGAAAATCCATTTAACACGTTGGTGAGCAGCTTAGAGATTTCACGAAAACCGCTCTCGCTGAATCCGGACATGACGTTTGATGGATGAGGCTTTGATATCCGTTTGTGGATGCTGCAATGCTAAACGCATTTCATGCTAACTTGCTTTTATAACAAATACCATTTTAAACATAAAACAACTTTAGGAATATACGTGTGTCAAGGTATTGAAATACGTAAATTTTATTTTGCCGGTCATCTCTTCTATATATATCTTTGCAATTTCTATATTCGATTGTACCTATAAAATTATTAATAGCGTCGCGTAGTGGAGGAGCCAACCCAAACCCAAACTCATAATTGTGATGACAAATGAATTTAGGTCGTTGTTATAAGCATGTCCTAGAATATATATGCGTACATATAAGGATGAATGTACGTTTTCCAAAAATGTGTATAATGTGTGTCATCATACTCATATTAATGAAATTGAAGATATTATAAAAAAATACAACATTTCTTCAATTAAAAGGCTACAATTTAAATGCATACACACGCATTGTACCTACAAAATATATAATATGTGGTCAAAATAACTGAAATAACCATAATTGTACATGTAATGTATGTTTAGTTCTTATTATTTATCACGTGTGTTAGGTACATACAGTTCCTGAGAAATCTAAATAATAACAAATGTTCACAATCTTTATATATAAAAGCGAAACGTCACTCACTCACTGATTAAACACGAAATCTCGAAAAGTACTTGACGAAATCCGAAGTACGAAGTCGCGGGCAACAACTGGTATTAGACGAAATCAACTTTTGCGTAATTATCTTTCAATGTTTTATAGGTACCTATATGAATAAAACATGAAACAATGCGTACCTACATGTTCAATACAGAAGCAATATAAAGCCCCCAAATATTTGCTTATAATCGGCCCTCATCGTTAAACTAGCCGGATAAGTGGGGCCTTTCGTTACAATTCCGAGATAGTACAACCGCAATTAATCACTTTTTATCATTCCGAGCAGGGTTTTCCCCAATTTACCCGTGTGTACTTTAACTTCCCACTAGGATTTAGGATAGTATGAGGGATGAAGTTTTACCTATTAGGTTAATGTAATTTCCATGATGCCACCGTCGCGGAATACGGCCTTGTGTAGCCCTCCGGATATTTTAATTTTCAGATGAAATATTATGAGCTCTCGCGATTTCCAAATCTCACTCTTACTTACTAAATTAAATGCTTTTAATAATAAACATGCTTTTATTTTATAGTTGTTTTTACGCTTTATCCGGTGGTAGAACCTGACATACGGTTCATCCGGTTACAATGCCACACAGATTTCTACCGTGGAATAGTAGTTTTTGAGCAATATATTGTGTTTCGGTCGGAAAGACGTTGGATGCCGGTTACACAAGAGGGAACGCATCTGTGATGAGTTTCGCATATTACTTATAATACCTACTAACAATTACTAACTGGATGATAACTAATAAGACTCACTTATCCTAATTATTTGGTGTTAATAGGAATATTTTTGGTTATTATTATATTGAAAATAGAGGGCGTATTGAATGCCTAGCAGGCGGCCCTGGGTAAGTATTAGATTAGGGTTAGATAAAAGACTGTGGGCACAGTTTCTTTAAAAACAAATACTATTCAACGAATATTCCTACTTACTAAATTAACCAACTCTAATAGTACTCAAGTATACAACATCTGTCCTCACAAATTTGACCTTTATAATTCTAGTAGTAGGTATAATACATACTTCGATTGTTATCGAATTTCTATTACCAGCTACAATCCCATGCACACACAATTAGTTCAACATGACAATGTTGTTTACGTTCTACAATATATATTCTATATCAATGTGAAAGAGTGTTCGTGT
Organism: Dalla quadristriga; assembly: GCA_018245335.1. Lineage (NCBI taxonomy): Eukaryota > Metazoa > Arthropoda > Insecta > Lepidoptera > Hesperiidae > Dalla > Dalla quadristriga. The sequence goes on along the minus strand of DWLO01000870.1, from coordinate 10,011 downwards.
TTTGCCTAGATATCGTTTTTGAAGCGAAAAGTGACGTAAAATACACGGTTCTTGTGGGTTTGACAAGGGAATTTCACGCCTACTGTAAACTTCAATTCCGTACCTACTGTTACATACGAGAATGACTGAAGCATGATTGTACATCGACATTGTTATTTATACGTTAGGTACCTATATTCGATTTGTATGGCGAGTTCGTTAACTCCACTAGAGATAGTACCCCGAGGCGGGCGACTGTCTACACACCGGAACACCGGCTGTTCAACCGCACGAGCTAGTTGCCGTAACAATATTAGGTCGCTGTTTATTCTTCTCGCGCTTTTCTAATTTTGAGAACATCATGGCGTTAATAATAGACATTTTTCTTTTTTTATAAAATGATACGATGCATACGAGCATGCAGTTCCACCAACCACAGACGCCCATGGACATCTCTGTGGCAACCCTCGAATAGAACTGTACGAGGGACTTTTAGTTAGTTATTCCTATTAGCAGTAGATGTCAATAGGAAGAATAGTTGGTTAATATTCGTTAGTAACACGACTGTGGGAGTTACGACTGTTAATGTAAGGTTTTTTTTAGTTAGTCTGGTTATTAAATGTTAGTACCTAATCCTTAATATTTATCGACCGAAACACAATTGTTGAAACTATTAATCCACGGCAGAAATTTGCGTGGGTTCTACGAAATCAATAAACAAATACACTTACCATCCGAGTAAAAAACGGTGGTTTCAATGTGAATTTCTTTGTTCAAGAGCTAGTTAGTATTTGCGAGATGGGGTTGGCTCTACGAGGAACTACTAGACCTACCCACACCGGTGCAGAGGTGGAATACGCTCCACATCTCCTCAGAAGCATAGAATTCGGTTTACCTATTCTCGAGATACGATAAATTTCGTCGTCGGAGGCTTTTAACATATTATTGACAGCGAATAAATGAACGCAAAATTTTATTTGAGTTAAATAACTTCGTAGCACAGTCGGTTACTAGTAACACGTCGACAAAAGTCATAATACTCATACGGAGAGCTCGTAAACTTTTATAGGCAGCTCGGTACACGACGTATCTCGGGGGAGCGACACTCCGCCCTCTATTAAGCCTCCTTGAGACACACTTGCCTAACCGTGATTAATTTGTTTTATCTGCTATAAACGCCGCAGGCCTAGCCGATTTATTTCGCACGAACACGCCCTGATGAGGCAATGTTAAGGTGTTTGAATTACATGAGATGGCTAGAGTTACATTAACTGTTATGTCAATATATGCTTTTATATGCTTTTAAATGAAGGAATGAAACCTCTTTTTGTCTGTCTGTGTTCCCAAAAAAATATAGCTTGGACTTTTTCAAGGCTAGATTGAATAGGCTTTTTCTAGGTAAGCGTGCCTTTTCATAAACCGTACCTAGTTCTTCAGCGTGGGCACCGTTAAACGCTTGTTTAATTTATATAAAAAATTCTAAATCTTGTTATTTGACAGATTTCTAACCATAAATAATAAATCAATGCCATCTAGGCTTAGAGCATTTAGCCAATTTAAGCCTATAGGTTTTGCTGGATGATCTAGTATATCTAGTATATGTTTTCAATAACTCACATAAATAAAATGGTTTAAGTATAAATAGTGCGGTGCGACTCATATGTTTATGAAAGTGGCCAAAATTTGAAGTAAAATAATCACATATAAAAACTTTTTTTTTGTTAATTCTTTGATTAATCAAAGAGTTAATTCACCCTCATGTGTCCGGACCTGGAAGGCTATAATTATTTCTTTTTATATTCAATCTTTTATTAGCGTTAGTTAGCTCAAGCCTATTAGCCCAAACTCGAAGTTATTATTGAGACAACCCGCCACGAACCTTCCTCCAATAGTGTAGCCGCGGGGTAAGAAATAATTCCGTAACATGCAAACCAATTGTTTATCCCCTATCGTGGATAACATGTATAACATCAAAAAAAAAAGGAAATGTACATGACAGGTTCAAAAGAGTTTTTATTTCAAAGCTACCATACAGAATACCTGACAGAATAGCAAAAAACACCGTAGAAGCGTAACAACAATATTCATTTTAATAAAATCTACAAAGAACTTTTGACCCGTACCACAAACGTTTTTTGGACAATACAGCCTATAGCCGGTTCTTTTTATTAGTGTCGGTACACCGAAAAAGCGTGCTAGAAATAAATTATTAAAAAAAAATCACCAGCATCATTCTCTGTAGGCAAAATATCGATTTTCTTCTTTCATTTAATTATCATAATATCTGTTCCACATATCTGGAGAAAGTATTGCATGACATGACAAATATGTATCGAACGAAACATCAACTTCCCATACGCTAACTATTTACCTAAGACCAATTAAAACATTCAGTTATACCTTTACGTTCCGTGATTAAGTTTACTTTTCTCTAAAGTCCCTCGAAAAGTAGTTCCGGTAAAATGTGACTGTTGAAGTTTGATCAGTGCGAAAGTTTTAATTGCCAGTGAACGGCATTTCCAGGCGTTCCGTAGAGAGTTTGGTTTTATTTATTTTATTTCTGCACAGAAGCGACGCTGCACCATCGCAATTTCACGCCGACCTTGTATTTAGTCAAACCTTTGTTTCCAAACAATAGTTGAATCAATTTACTTTACATATAGGAGTTAGATCTAGTTGTTGTATAAATCTGGTGGGGTTGTAGCTAAATATCGTTTCATGTTTTCTAATTAAATGAAGCGCACATGTTATAATTTTGATAACTATGCAGTTTGCTGCAAATTTCTGCAAGTTTAAAAGGCTGGAGAAGTTCTAATTATAAAAGCTACTCCCAGGTCGAGTATATCCTTACACGAAATGCTCACATTTCGGCGACATAAAACTAAGGTTTTGCATGAATGCCCAACTTTATTCTAGTTACAAACTACGTCAGAGTTACTGAGATCGACAAGTGCCATAATGCTCATACGGAGAGTTCATAAAGTTTTATAGGCAGCTCAGTACACGACGTTTCCCGGGGAGGGTCTCCCTACCCTGTACAAAGGCTCCTTGAGATACACTTTTTTTAACCATGATTAATTTGTTTTATCTGCTATAAACGCCGCAGGTCCCGCCGATTTATTTTGCACGAACACACTCTGATGAAGCAATAAGTAGGTGTTTGTGCAGTTACCCACGCTACCTCCTGTACTACGTGTTCCGGTCGGTTGATTATTTGCGTGAACTGAACAAACTGACCCCAAACCAATCCCTAAACTAAATATAATTTCGTACGTGACCCGAAATGGAAAAAAGCAAGGCTCTTAGTACAATCTTATCACTTCGTCACAATTTAGATATAATTAACATGTTAGTTTGCAAAACTTAATTGCTGGAAAGTTATTCTATATAGTTTATGCATAAAAGTTTAAACCGTCATACGTTGTGCTCACGGATTGTTGAAAAGTAGATTTAACAGTGAACCGAATCGTAACCTAAAAGTATTAAAAGTTGTAGCATAAAAAAATTGTAATTTAGAATCTGTTAAGGAGTAACGTTGTGATTGGGAGCGTAGTTGTTCGTTTATACCGTTTATGTGATTATTTAATATCCTTTATATTTTTTTATTTCACACTTTATTGCAAATTACAAAGGGCGGACTTAATGCCTAATGGCTTTCTATCTATCTATTACATCTGATTATATATTATTATATGCCATCTTTACTGTGTACGAGGCTTTGCCGCGTCGATCCGCCGCTCTGTTGCAGCGTGAAAGAAGGACAAACCAACAAATACACATTCGAATCTATAATATTTGTAAGATTTAGATGTAGTTTGATCAATAATTACTATAAATCGCAAATTTACGTGTAAATAAATACATGATAGAATGTCGTCTTAACCCGGAGCGGAGTTCCGTTCTATTAGCAATGAAATTACGCGAATGTTGTCTTATGTGTTAACTTACATGTATATCTTGTCTGTTGCGGCCAAACTGATGCTTCTAAGTAGATCCCGATCAAACTTTGTTTCATGTTTATGGCATCCGTATATTGGTATAATCAAACCAAAAAAATACAAAATACAAGATGTTTTTATTGATTATACACAATTATTACAACATGTCGCAAGGGCCCCTGTATGGTTGGTGACCCGTGTTACTGGGTGCCCGGCTCATCCACCAAGTTGAACAACGTTAATCAATATTGTTACAATTAAGATTACTTAATTCTTTTTGTGTGTGTATGCGCATGTGTATTTGTATGAGTGTGTATGCGTATGTATGTGGGTGTGTGTGTGTGGAGGTGTGTGTGTGGGTGTGTGTACCATAGCACAGTTTATTCATAAATAGACAGACTAATTCATTGATCACTACTTACTTGAAAAAGGTGTTACAAATATGATGTAGTACATTAAAAAAACAGTGTACCCTATCGAGCGTGGGTACAATATTAAAAGATGACAACACATATATCATTACATATTAAATTACAAAATACATCGTGCACTGTTGTTAGCTTCATTATCATACAATTAATGTTAAAAACCATAATCACTCTGTATGAAGAAAATTAAAGAATACGAACACAAATTCACAATTATAATATTAGTAAAAAATCATATAAAAATGTTAAGAAATACTAACACCACGCAACGGGTAGGTTTATGAGATGAAAAATGTTTAGTCGCTGGGTAAACTACAAACATAAACTGATAGTTTGTATACATCATCGCGCTAGGTGGTATTAAGCGCAGTCTTTAACTGTCTGCATCTGCTAATTGCTTCAGAACTTGTTTTTAGCGTAAATTTCGGCTAATTGCAGGGTGCACTCGGCGGAGCGCCAAATAAGTAACAAGTAGTTCAGGAAAAGGTTTCCTAAATCACACGCTGAAAGGATTCCAAAGTAATTGGCACTTTAGCTGTGTCAAATGTGAACTTACTGTACAGTTATAACTTTAAAACTCCTCTATTTTAAAACTTTTCGTTTTCAAGAAGTTTATTGATGCAGTAAAATGTGGGTCGCTGCATGTTAGGTATCTTCGTAAGAATACTGTTTATAAAAATTTTTGCTACCAAATTTCAATTTGTTTGCTTGTTTGATACGCCTTCACGGCTAAATCATACAACCGATCTCCGTGGAATTTGAAAGAGGTAAGTACTCGTAGTTTGAGTCACGGGTATATTGTTCATAAATTTAACGTGGACGAAATCGCGGACAACAGCTAGTTTGTTACTTAGCAAGGAGGGCAAATATGCGTATTTAAAGGAAGTTATTGAACCATAATGTGCAGGAATACCACATTATATCGTGGGGCTAGTGAGAAAAAAAGTCCCATTAGTTCTAAGATCAAACAACAACCAACCACAAAATCATGAGTGTACGAGTATGTTGCCGTTAAGGAAGGTAAAATAAAGTGAACACATGATTTCTCCATATAAAACGCTTTAGCTAAATTTACTGATTACAGTTAGTAAATCAAACTAAGTAGTTTCTTTTTTTGAGATTCGACCAATCGTGTCTGTAAAGTGATAAAGTTCAACTAGTTATGCACGTGGCCCAAAGGTTTTCGTAGATTGAGATTTCTAGAAATACGTTAAGTTACAACTGATACCACTTAATTTAATTTTGTTACACTCTATGGAAGACTCTTTATCAAAGTAGCAAGTAGACAGAAGCTAATAGGCGAGATAGTCAACTAGATGGCCCCTTAATAATAATTATTATAATCCATTTAAGTAAACGTAAATCGGATTCATTAGAATTGATAACCGACAAGGTAATATTAATAGCTTTCAATTTAGTAGCTCGCATAATGATATTAGAACTTGACACACATGTAAGTTCATTTTACCATTAATAATGCCTTAGTTCTCGAGATTCATATTTAACATTACATATTTAGAGAAAAGTAACGTGATGTTTGTATTCTTCTATTTTTCCTTTTACCAAGATAAATGATTTAAGATGTCATAAAGAAATCAATGTTGTATGTATAAGAACTCCTGAATACATTTTTCGAAGTAGAGGCGGCAAGAAATCAACACACGACAAACAGTCGAATCAAACACACATTCTACATTTCAAAGTATTTACAAAAACTATTAACACTTGCAGTGCGGAAACAGAACGAGAATAAAACTACAGGCGGATTAGAAGTTCAGACGGCCTGTTACAAATGGAACGATAAATTTCGGAAAGGCTAACTTTTTCATTGTTAACTTTTTGCTGGGAGAACGCGCGTAGCAAAACATTGTGATCGTTTCACAGCTCATGTTTTGATAACGTTGTGACATTGTTATCTCATTTGATAAATGGACTTTTTGTTACAAATGGACGTTGTTATTTCGCTAGTGAACTCGCCAGCCCTGAGTGTTTTTCGAAAGGCGAACGTTGACGAATGAAATGTTTTGTGGTGCTCGCGAACAACGAATTCTTTTGCGAGTTTGTGAAGCTTGCGTTCGTTTCGAGTTAAATATAACAAACTAAACAGTATAAATATAAACTTTGCAAATGAAACCGCACAATCAAACAAAGATTTAATTGCTTATAGCGCACATAACCTAGAAAAGTCATAGGGTGCGTGCCAGGGATTTGAACCCCGTACCCCTCGAGTAGGAGACCGAAGTCTTTACCACTAGGCTATCATCGCTTCGTCTTGTTGCTGTATATAATTATGTTATAATTAATTATGTAGAATGTTCAAGGTTGTATTAATGTTTCTTTTAGTACATACGTAACTTTGTTACATCGCTAATGGTAGTAGTAATTCTAAAGACAGATTCAATGGGTATGACTTTATATCTTTGTCAATTTCCTTGCACTATACTTGCTCGGATACTGACACTAGAGTAGGAACGCATTTCCAACCGACTTCCAATTGAACTGTGATTCTGTTTGCAGTTTTACTCTAGTACTTGTTGTTCTATAATTATTTGTAATGGCTGCTTATCTATATGCCTATTGCGAAATCTCGTGTATGTGCCCGTGTGAGTAGGCATGGAAACTGACCCACTTTCGCCCATTAGGCATCACTGAACCCAACTAAGCTACCTCTATCTGGTTAATCGAACGTCAAGAGTTAGCCTCCGGGAACTGTATAATGCTGAACCCGATCAAACTTAGGCAAGCTAAGGGAAAAGAAAAATTAAATATTCTATGTATGTACTTGTACTCCTCAGTGCCTAAGGCCATTATCTATGCTAATTTTCATCGAAATTCATCCATCACATTTTTAAGATTCAACTAGCTGGCCCGGCCATCCTGCCCTTTCCTTGGTAGGTAATTTTTTTTACTAACGCAGAAACACTCGCAGGTGTGCGCATAACAACTCACCAAAGTTTCATCGAAATCGGATTATTGGTTTAGGAACGCATACGGGACAAATAACAACCTATCAAACCGAACGTCGTCAATTTGTTTAGACTTTAAATTTAGCTCTTCCGGGCGGAGACAAATTCAACAAATCAAAAATCATGAAAATCGGCTGGACCAATTTCCTGATTTCTTGAGCTGTAAATAGTGTAACTAACACGATTTATATTATTGTTTTATATATATAGATAGGGATAAACGTGCCTACATTTTTCTAATGTGACGAGAATAGCATACGGGCATACATTTCCATCATCCACTGTCGCCTATGGACATCTATGGCAAACCCCAAACATGACTCTACTCAAGGGACTATTAGTGTATGCTAATCCAGTTAGTATAAGGTATCAAAAGGAATATTAGTTAGATAGTATTCGTTAGTATTAGGACTGTGGTAGTTATAACTGTCTATTTATGTTGGTCCGGTGAGTAATAGTACCTACAGTCAGTAATCGTTAGGATAAGTTCCATTCGAAGCTGGTCACATGTGTGTGTTGCTACTTCTGAAGTGAAGACTGAGGTCGTCGCCTCTTAAAATACTTATCGCAACAATATAAGAAAGTATTTGTCATTGGTTATAAGTGTGAGTGATTCGTACGATCGGCTAAGATTCACCTTGTACAGTATTCGATTCCGCATGACAAATCACCCCGTACGGTCGCTTCAATTTCCGCCGACAAGCCCGACATTAACCTTAAGAGCCCTCTGTCATCAACTTCCAACACAGAATAAATCCGATTCAAGAATAAATTAAGGTCTTTGTGCCCCAGAATTGTCCCCACTTTATAATACGACCATCCGCCCGAGGTTTTGCCAGGTACCGCCTTCCACGTCCAAATAAACATGTGATTTACGGATATATTTGTCGATTCAAACGACAACGACGACGATCCGGTTTCACCTGTGCGTGTTCAGAACTGGTTACGTAATTACAGCAGCAGCTCCGATCTCACAAAAAACCTTTCAAACTCAACCCCTGTAATGGATTTCAGTATCAAATCCCGCCAAGCCTTGCAATACAAATTGGGTTTTAAGAATAAAATATTAGCCGCGCCATGTTGTAACAACCTTTATCGGCTACACGTATGTTAAAGGGCAGGTACGATATCAATCACTTACGGGTTGGATTAAATTTTAGCTCTGCTCCTTCAAGATAATCTTCCTGTAAAAGGTGGCTTTACGTTTCTACATCTAAGTATGAGAAGAATGTATGTTAAATAGGAGTACATTTTAATGCTACTTCTGTGGATTAACTCGGACATACAAACTGTTAAAGAAATAGTAGTCAGGTTCTAGAAGAACCGCGCTTTTAACCATCTGTGACGTCAACCATAACTATTCATTGACAATTAAGTACGAATAATTATTCCTTCTTCTAGAATACGAAGCTAGAATATTTGGAAGAATGAATACGACGATTTGCTTGGAAGACATTTCATCAAATCGAACTGATGTTCCTCCTTCACGCTTTATGAACGCTTAGTCGTAAAATTTTCGGGACCGAGATTTTATGCCAATTTTTATAGCATTGTCTTCGTAAATGTTGTCCGAGTTTTATGAACCACTAAAAAGAGACGTAACCGTGTTATGATTAGGTACGTTGTTTTTGAGAAGATACTGGAGGTTTTATTCAAAATACTAAAGTTCAAAACTGTATATTGTGCGTGTGCGTGCTTATGCATCGTTCGTTGACGGTCCGTACCGTGGATTATTTAGACACTTAAGGGCCGAAACCGAAATTTATGTGAGCTTTAGCTTGCAGTTGTGGTAAGCAACCCTTTTCCCTGGCTAAATCTCCGGGAAAATTGCTTAAGACCAAGTTGTTCACTGTTACCGCTTACAACAATTAATTTGATTACATTGTTCATTTTGGAACATTTGATACTAAATGTTATCGACAGTTGTGAATGGAGAGCATTTTGCCCTATTGGAGAGGACGGTTAGGATAATTGGATGTGCTGATGAAATTATACCCATTAATTTAACTTCACACGTCTGTACGAGACAAAAGCCACGAGCAAAGACTAGTATTTTTGTAAATTCACAATATTCTGTTGCAGACTATGTCAGGCGAAAGTTTCAACCTAAGGTTAAAATATTTTTAGCTATTATAATTGCAAAGTTGTACGAGACGCGTTCCACTAACAAGCGAATCAAGTTTAAAAGCAAACAGAACAAAATACGCAACTTTGTACCGCAATGGACCATTCACAACACTTTCGTAACTTACCAGGTACACTGGCTGCCGCTTTTTGAAACTAGCGTCCTATATTTTTCCAGCGCTGGCACGTTCATGGACACAACGTTTTCAACATTGTTGAGCATTCAAACGTAAATGAAAAAGTTTTACAATTTTTTTCCAGCGTGTTTGTATAATTTTATTTAAAACAGTATTTGGAGCAATTGAAAAGAATGGCTTACACGTATAAAATATCAAAATAAGTATTGAATCAATGTACCTATGACTCTCGTACTTAGAGTAGGTATGTAAATATATGATAATAAATTATTCAAATTCAAATTCAATTCAAAATGATTTTATTTCATCATAAGGTAATTACATACCACTTGAGAAACGTCACAACAGGAAAAAAAGACAAAACATTCATAGATAACATGCAATTCGTTACTGATCTAGAAATCACTGACCAATTCCCTGTTAACACCTAATTATGTCA
>DWLO01000869.1:0-17277 GCA_018245335.1 Dalla quadristriga | reverse complement strand
ACAGTGTAAAAATAGACTGTGCTAACAGATACAAAGGGCATACTTAATGCCTCCTGGCATTTTCATTTTAATTCGTATTTTTTCTCGTCATTTTTCTTCGTCAAAAATGAGGTAAATATAATGAAAATCAAAATATGTCTAAAATGTCGGTAATTTTATCGTTAACAATGAAAAGGGATCACATTTTACAAATTTTTTTTGTAGGTTGTAAAAGTCTACCTAAACTTTTTCAACCATAGATAACGTTAGCCTGTGCGAGCGAGAGAGATGCGATAAGTGATAGGTGTATTAACTTATAACACATATCTATTTAATAATAATAACACAGTTTAATTTACTTTTTACACCGTCGATACACAAAACGTACACATTACGAAACAAAATATACGATATACAAAAGGCGGTCTTATCGCTACGAAGCGATTTCTTACAGACAACCTTAGGGTTTGGATTAAAGTAATCAGATGTAGGTGTAGACATCTACAACTTGTGATGTGATGATGTGTCAAATGATTCGTATTCATTTAATGCAGTTAAAAAAGGTTAACCAAGTAAAAAGGTGAATAGAGCGAGCTCATAGATATTTCGATAAACTTGCAAGTGGCCTGATGGATATTCAGATGTAACAGATTTACCCGAGTGAACATACGAAGGAGCGGAAAACCTTTTAATGGTTTAGGTTTTATACGAGGGATACTGTTAGAGATTGTTTATGTAATGCCATTACCTACTACCTACATTTTGTAGGTATATCTTAATGCAAGAACAAAATGTACGTGAATATATTGGTAAATAATTGATATGTGTAAGACTTTATTTACTTTTAACACTGAAAATATAAATATAAAAAAAAATACAAAAGTAATATTTACCATTTATTATTTATCATTTACCATTTATCATTCCTTTTGCTGACTTCCGTATCGTGGGTGCGTTTCGACTTTTTTATATAATACTTACTGGCATACTTGCTAAAACTTGTTTTTTTGTGCTGCCAAATTTCACGTTTCGGCCTATTCGGGAAGTGCCTTACAATTTTGACGATGTGTGTGAGTCTGTCAAAACAAAATTTTTCACTTTTCCCTAATTATGTATTAGGTTTGTGTGGTCTATCAAGAAATGTTTCTTTATAGTGTCCTAAATGTACTTAGTATGTTTAAACTACGGTTTAAGATTCATGAGCCTTTCTTATGGGGAGGCAGAGATATTATGAGGGTGAGAAAAACCGGTCGAATTGGTTCAAATATAGCATGAATAAGCCTATAAATATAGCCTTAGGCTGACGCACTCATATATCGTTTTTTTTCTGCTTCAGAATAAATATTTAACGATTTTTACTGCCAACCTGATAATCCTGCTGTAAGAGATCAGGGGACCTTACCGCAAAAGCCCCCAGCAAACATAATATTATATTTTTAATAGCACAGCATGCAACGCTTACGTTTTCTCTCCCTATTGAGGACGTTGGCTTTTTTAACAAAATTAACATTGCAAATACGACGCCACTTAGTTAATTTATTCCTGTATTTTTTGTAATTTGCGCTGAATAGAAAGCCAAGTTTTTCTTTAAAAGTGTTTTGTCTATTCTTGAAGCGCGTGTATCCACTAAGTTTTTTGGTTTTCGAGTTCCGTAGAAAAGGAATCCTTACAAATTTAGTTACTTTTGAATGGGAATCATGCTAAATAAATTATGCTTTATATAATAAGGAATTGTATAAGCACAGATAAGCTGGCTGCAACCCATAGTAGCCCACTGCAGGGCACGGGTCTGTCTTTATAACTGAGGAGGCCTGGAGCGTACTCCAACATGCTGCTCCAATGCGTATTGGTGGAGGGGTTAGCCAACCAGAATGTTGGAAGATTTTCAGGCCGCCTGAAAGCCTCCAACATGGCTTAAAGAGTTATCTAATGATAACAACCGAAGCGTCGAAGCTCCGAAGCAAGCGTTCCAGACATTTTGCCACAAGCGGTCTCCCACCTTACTGCAGGCTAGGACCTGCGCGGCTGAACACGTCAACCAGTTATGATTGATACTCGCCGCGCGTCTAACGAATGGTAGCTAAAGTGATTTTTCGGATGTTCGAACGATACAATTAAGGTCAACCGGAAGGATGATTTCCTCCCTGACGTTTTCAATGGTCAATGGCAAAATCTAGAGCTTAGAGCCTAGATGATAACGTAAAAGACTTGAAAAGTTACTTTCATATTTATTTTTTCTAACTAAGATTAGTTGTTATACCTACAGTTGTTCATGGTACCTATGTATAAATCTAATTAGTCTTCTGTTTTATAGTAATGTGACCATCATACATTGCCATATTTCATGCTATCCTAGTTGAACGTAAATTAATTAAGTACATGTCAAAGCCATGCACCTTAACTATGCACGCTGTGTTCATCCTTAAATGAAATTACAATCGAATTAATTTTAAGACATCAAGTATTAAGAACTGTCGTTAGTTTGTAATTTTGTGAATGACTCTTTGAACAATAAACAACCAGTAGTAGTAACGATAATTATAATTTATATTTATTTCAGATCTACTTAAAAAAGTACACTTGAACTCTGGGGATGTATTCTTCTTTTCTAAAATTCAAAACGTGTGAACATATTTATTGTACTCCCTATTATTTGGACTTTGGAAAAACTAAACCTATAGGGGAACTTTAGGGGTATCCCTATGAAAATTGGAACTTCCATGCCGGAGAGTTTCCATAATGTTCCCAAAGGTACCTATAGAAAGTCCCCTAACTCGCATTAAATTTGGCCAAATTGTGAACAATGCCATGCAAAATGTTCGAAGGACTGTGGCCATGTACAAAATTAAAATTGCAAATGGGACTTCACTTGGCTAATTTGGTCCCGTACTATTTTGATATGCGCGGGATTAAATGCAAAGTTTTTCCTTTTGCTTATTCGCAAAGCGTACGGTAACCTACGTGGTGATTCGTTTTAATGTTATCTTACCAATAAATAAAATTGGAGTGTCTGTCAGTGTTATTAAAAGTAAGGTAAATCTTTACATAGAATATGCTATTTATATGATACCTAAACAAAATCATCAGTTTTTTAGTTATAGACCTCAGCGTCTGAACCCTTTTCACTGTTTAAAATGTTCTGTATTGCGAGATTTCACGCTGGCGACGCTCTCACTAGTTAAAATAAAATATTTTGCTCCACAACTTTTTTTTGCGCTGTTACTTAAATACTTAATTAAATAGTCGATTGTTTGTGTATGACGTAAGTAAAATAAAATAATTAAATAATAATGAACCTTCATACAGGCCGTTAGGTAAGTTAATGATCTACAATCTTAAATTAAATCATAAAAGAAAGGTACGAGTACGTCTGCCCATAGCGAGTGGTCTCAGAACCAGCGTCTTATTTACACGCGATACGACCACATAGCGGAATTACGGAACTATACAATGCAAGAATTGTAATAGTGTTGGCGCGTGTTTATGTGTATTTGCATCTAGCCCATTTTTAAGTAATGTGATGTATGAGTATACCGTATTTCGTTTTTGCTTTCATCTTAGCTACAATTTTGAATTTCGTATTTAATACTCTTATACGTGATGAACACATCCATGTTATAGTTTATGTTGTCTTGCTTTTACTAGTAAGTTCGCTGCGATCCTCATAGTATGGCACGAATCTCTCAGTAACTTTGGAACCCCTAGGGCGCTCATCTCCAAGCATGCATTGTTGTCTACAGACTGAAGTAGATGCGGCGTGCTAGGCAGCTTAATACGGGTAGCAATTCACATACAAATTTGACCACGCTGATAGTTTGAATTTCTATGTAAAACATTATGTATGTAAATAATAATAATCAAAGTAATCCTATCCTAGTAACCTTATTTGCAATAGAAATTATATTATGTTTTTTTTTTAGATTTTAACCTAACGCTCAAACAGACGACTCATCTGATGATAAGTGGTCACCGTCGCTTATAGACACTCGCAACTCCAGAGGAGTCGCCAATGCCTCGCCAGCCCTGAAGGAGAGTTCTTTTTGCGCCTATTTTGAAGGGCAATACATTTATGCAATTGCCCTCAACACGTGTTGGTACCTATAATGTAAAAGGACGTCATCTGTAGCGCTCGCCTTTAGTTCGCTTCTACGCATGCTACAAGCGTGACATCTGTCACTGCCGAGAATAATATTAAGTCGCATTTTTAATTATGAATAATAAATCAGGTAACCAATGTGGAATAGGCCCCGCTAGCAGAAGTAGCAGCTATGTAACGCTGTTACATTCTTAACATTATAAACATATGAATATATACGAGTACATGCTAAGTACCAGTAAACCTGCCTGATTAGCATCGAGAAAAATAATGAAGTAGAAAAAAAAATTACACCCAAATTATAAAACCGAATAAATGTTATTCAACTTAAGTATTTTAAATACATCTCAAAGAATCTTCGCCTTATTACCGCCAAAATTAAAAGTTTGACAGTAAAGAAAAGGAAACAAGCAATAATGACTGCGTAAAATGAAATGTGTGCCAAAGTTGCCAACGGCCACTTATTATTGTGGATCGAAGTTAAGGCACATAAAAAACGCAATAGTCTTTTCGACAGGTAGTACCTACAAAGGTATTGGTTTTTGTTTAGAAATACCTACCTCGAACGTTATTTTAGGTATAGCCCTTAGCGTCTGTACCCATGGGCTCACATTTTAAATTTTCTGTGTTTCCAAATTAAACGCGGACGAAGCCGCAAGCACTCCCTAGTAAAGTATAAAATATATTTATGACTCCTAAACTACCACTTTAAAACGCGCGGAGTGTTCAGGCGAACCTTGTTAACAATCAAAAAACATAAAACTACGAAATTCCAGTGACAAATGATGATACGTTTGTCTGAAAAGACAGAAAAATTACTACAGAAAACATTTCACTTCGTAGTTTTTATCCCAAAATTAATGTAGTTTCTTTACAGCCTAAATTTGTTTCGAACGGTTATCCCACGGAAGGTTCACTGTGAACAGAGAAACACGATTAAATCAGACCGAAAAGTAGAAGAAAATTCCAAGAAGACCTACAGATTCGGTAAAATGGTAATTAATTTTTTTTTATCTCCGTAAATTTTCCTCGAAGCATCCCATTATTAGAGGGTTTGCAACCTACCGGCAATTAAGAGCCGACGTTTAATCTGTCTTTCAGGCGTTGGAAAATTACTGAATCAAGCCTTGCACTTAGATTTAACTGAGCGTTATCCTTCTGAAGTAAATTTAAATCTTTCTTAAAGTACCTACTTAGGAAAAAGTAGAAAAAGGTTACAGAACAGTTGATAAGATATTTAGAAAAAGTGTAAACCAGACGAGAAATCTTTAATCTATGTATTATTCAACAGTATTGCTGGAACATGGAACTCATGGTGAGGGTGGGGGCATACATCTCCACTATGGCTACAGGCTATGGCCTACAGGCTATGGATTAATATATTCTAGTAATTACAGGTGACGACTGTACGTATTCTATGCGTATGTCTGGTAGTATTTAATGATCAATCAAAATTTCAACTGATGAATATTATCTACCGAAAGCTTCAAGACTTGTAACTTTAAAAATTGTAGAACTTATTGTTAGAACATTAGGAGTAAAAGATTAATGCTTACAGTGGAAAAGTCTGTAGTATAAATGCTATGCCAAGTGGTAGAACCAGTCTACGGTTCGTCCGGGGCAGTACCACATCCACAGACATGGTTTTTTTTAGAGTGTAGCCTAACGAACAAGCAGCCTTGCCACATGATGATGGTGAGTAGTCACCGTCGCCTATGGACACTCGCAACACCAGAGGCTGCCGTGGAATAATAAAATTGTTTTTCAATAATTGTGTTCCGGTCCAAAAGTTGTGGATGCTGGTTACACATATACAAGAGGCGGCCAGCTCCTATTCTCAGGGATAGCAACGCATCTGTGACCAGCTTTGAATTAGAAAAATACTAACGATTACCAACTCGACGATTATTAATTAACAATAGAAGGTGGAATTGCGTGCCCGTTTGCTATCGTCATAAAACACAATAAAAACAGTAATAAAAACGCAATATTGTTTCCAAAACTTCCTAACCGAGTTGTGCATGGTTCGGTACAATAAATCCTAATTCTATCCGAATTTTGGTTTTCTGGTTGTTTCAAACAAGCTGGCTGTGGTTGGCGCGGCTAGAAAAGCGAGCAATTCGCCTGCGTGGCTTCAATTCAATGTGCCGGCGATTTAAGCTTCTCGAAACCTAATACTATGTGACGTTTACTGGTTTTGCTAATTCCTAGCTTGCTTTATTAGTATGTGTGCGTGGAATGCACAAATCGTAAATTGTATTGCAATTGACGATGACTATTCTATATTATTATATTCCACATCTCTCTCGCTCGCACATTGTAACATTTTCACTGGTTGTAAAAGTCTAGGTAGATTTTTGAGAAATGTGCTTCGATCTTTGTAGACAATACATTTACGGACATTTTAGACATATTTTGATTTTGATAAAATCTTTATTTTTTGAATTAATCTAAGGGCTACAGTCGTTTATTCTTACTTCGTCATTCGTCTCTCGCCTAGCGTCACACAAGAGACGCTACTATTCTTGTCAGATTCACGATTAAGTAGTCGTTCTGGGTGATAAGGGTTTCAGGCTAGAGACCTCTTCATTTATTTCACTGAATTTGTTGTAGATACAGTTAGGTATCCACATAATTATCATACTATCTGTTTTCACGTGTGCTTTTTATTATATAGGTTTTAAATAAATAACTGCAATATGATAATTCTTACTTGATACATGTGGAAGTGTGTTTGTTGGTTTGTTTAATTGTACTGCTTCTTTTGCGCTGGAACAGACGGATCGACATGATAGTTTACGGACCGGAGATTGTCACAGGCTTCTAATATTTTTTTTATCTCGGATAAACGCACAATAGGTATAACAACATAAAGCCTTGTTAACAAATAAAAGCGAAGTGCCGATTGGTGGAGATGCTAGTAGCCAAACTAAATGTCAAGCTGTTAGGCCGCCGGAAGGCCTACGAAAATGCTTTCGCGCACATCTGTCAAATGACAGCCAGGACCAAGAGTTTCATTTTTATTTATTTGGGATAACAACAGCCAGTTTAGAACACGTTTACACTACAATATTACTTAATTATTATGCTATAGATACTTATGACTTACGACATTTTGCCACAAGCAACTACTATTGATGCTGGTTGATGCTACTATTTCACTAACGACCGCTCGCTATCTTAACTTTATCGATCAGTTGCAATTGGCACAAGTCGCGGGGTTGTGAGCGCTTATCCTACCTTATTTATTTTAATACAAAGTGACTTCAATTTGTTTCCAAATGTCAGTTAATTTACCAAAACCCACACGCTTTTATCCTAATTAAAGTTCACGAAAGTAAAGCGATAAAAGTGAGAGCGACAACTTCCCTACATTCCTAATTATGCGGCAAACAGGTGAGTCAAAACTTGCGCTGCTTCAATTTATAGATAATCAAAGGGTTGTATGCATGGTAACACCGCACTTAGACATCAAAGAGTTAAGGAATTAAAATTATTTACAATTACAAAGCGTACCTATATTATAATATCTTTTTAATCTATACTAATGTTCTCCGTGCTTAAGGTTGTCTGGAAGAGATCGCTCTTAGCAATAACTGTAAGTATAACATGGTATTTGGTCAAATCCACCCTATGTGTCCAAAACGAGTTGTGTAGAACTTTGTCTAACTGAGCCTTGGCGACATGATTTTCGTTATTGCAATACGTGAAACTTTCAGGCCATTGTACGTACATTGTGCGTGCCAACAAAAAGAAATATCAAGTGAAAAAACCCATTACAAAGGGGATATGCACATAACACGTGTCAATTTCCTACCTAATATTGCGTGCATATTTCTCACGGCCCAAAGTGCGGCGTGACATTACGCCCGGGAGTTCCAATTACATGGAAATTTCATAGGAAATGCGCCGTCATTTTCGTCGCAAGTGTCATTAAATTCATTAATTAAAATGGTACGTCGCTAGGGTTCGTTTTAGTTATTAGCTAGAAATAAACATAGGTATTTACTTTTGTTATCATTTGGTATCATTCGTATTGGATCTAGACAACCTTTACTAAACTAACGTTGTTAAACGTTAGCTTAAGATTCGAAGGTATTCGACTAGTGTATGTATAGGTGAGTTTATACTATGTAACAAAACATAATATTATTTAGCATTTATTTTTGCTGTTGAGGATATGTGTTATACAACATGTTATTAATATGTGCAACAATATTTTATAACTTTTGCGCGCATT
This sequence comes from Dalla quadristriga, assembly GCA_018245335.1. Lineage (NCBI taxonomy): Eukaryota > Metazoa > Arthropoda > Insecta > Lepidoptera > Hesperiidae > Dalla > Dalla quadristriga. The sequence continues at coordinate 8,962 of DWLO01000869.1, read as the reverse complement.
ACATTTTGCGCCACATGTAAAAAACAGCGATTGTAGACATGAAATTTGTTATAGGTATTTGTTATTTGAATATTTACTACTGGAGGAATTTGTATTATGAACGTTCCAGACATGCCTACTTATTTTAACAAAAAAAAAAACAACCTTCCCTGAATACATAATAAGTGATTTGGGCTAAAAGTTATGTCAATAATAAATAAATTTTACGCAGGCTTAGCCTCGAGCTATTGCCTAGATACAAAATATTTCTAGTTGCACGAAATATTTCGCATACCTCTAACAGGTGACATTATTCCCTGGAGTTCTTATTACATCGAAATTTCATAGGAAATGCGCGTCATTGACGTCGCAAAAGTGTCATTATACATTAGTTAATTAAAACGGTTCTTCGCTGGGGTTCTGAGATAGAAATAAATAAGACTTTTCTTACGGGCCCTGCCAATTTGCTTTTATCTAAGGGTACGTGTCATCCGTAAATTACGCTACCTACCTACATTAAGATGGAACTGATGAGTTTGCAACAGATAAACACGTTACTATTAAAAACTTTTAATTTCATATCTTTTTATTCTGCTGACGTTAAAAGATATTAATTAATTTTAAATAAAATTATTAAATTTTACAATACCATCGTCATGCATTCATGCCATAATTTATAGCAAATGGCGTACAATAAATTGCAGATGCATTTCCAGCGAAAGTAATGTATGGGTTGTTAATAGGATATGAGTCATGTGAAAACTGGAATATCCGCCTATATTCAATTATGTCAACAGCAAACAGTGAGATTTAACATGTTCTCGATATTTTGTTTTTGAAATATCGGCTTCGAATTCGTTTAGTCTGAACAGTTAATAAATTTATTGAATTTAGTAAATATTCTACCAATTTTAAATAATATAAAAATTATACCTTACAACAGCAATATACTGATTATATTACCAGAGTGCAAATTCTGTGGGATAAACTTAGGCAACGATCTGGTGTGGTATAATTGCGCCCTACAGAAGGCCGCTAAATATTGTAGCCAAGCAATTAACATAACTTAACGGTTGTAGCTAAGTGTTCCGGAAGCTTCGTCACATTTTCTCTTAGCCTATACCACAAAGCCTGAAGAACGACTTCACCCAGTGCGTCCTTCCAGTCATTACCTACGGAGCTGAAACTTGGACACTAACAATGGGGCTAGTCCATAAGCTTTTGGTCGCTCGGCGCGCTACGGAAAGAGCTTTACTTGGTGTGTCCCATCGGGACAGGATTCGGAACGAACATATTCGGATAAGGACCAAAGTCACCGACACACCTTTAGGTCTAGCAAGCTATAGTGGTAATGGCCTGACCACATATTGTTTTTTTTTGCCGGAGGAACGATAGTCGTAGGAAGAAACGGCTGCCGGAGTGGAGACCGCGACTAGACAAACGTAGTGTGGGACGACCTCGTGCCAGGTGGCGCGACGGTTTGCTCAAAACGGGGGGAAGTAAATAAACGCGAAGAGTCGAAGATCGGGCTCGGTGGCCTGCCTTGGGAGAAGGCTTATATCCAGCAAAGAACTGATGTGCGCTAAAGAGAGAGAAGTACCTAACAAAAGGTGACCCAATTAGCAATTACGTTTATAAATAGTTACGGCGTGACTATTAACCACTGTCTGTAGTAATTTAGCCACTCACCCATAACTCAAATTTTAAGACCAGCGCCCTCAACCCTACTTAGAATGCTCGAAGTTTTATCTGCCAACCTTATGACCATCTTGTGGTACCACAATGTTGCTCTAGTACGAGTTTAGTAGACAGCTTTCCTAATGTTAATACATAAAATATTCTTTTGATAGTAGGTACTTTAGATTCGTCATAAAATTCACATGTCGTTAATAACGTCTGACGTTAATAAAAAAACTTCCTATGTCTGCCGCTGTCAGTTCCAGAAATGCTTTGAAAAAGTTTTATCCCGACGCATTCCACTTTGAAATTTTAATAGAGTTTGTTAATGCTTCACCAACGAGAGTAATAGTTATAGAACTTTGAAAGTAAGATGGGCTAGCTCCACTTTTCAAAATCCTAAGTCGTTTAAGCCAAAGTTTTAAAGATAACTGCACTCTATTTTTAAAAATTGTGGATAATTTTATTCTGCGTTACGTCAGCATCCACGCTTAAATTCGACTATTCCATCTATCAAAAACAAAAACAAGTGGCCTTAGGCATTTTACATTTTGGCTACTATCCCCGGACTGTACTGTACACGGACGAATTATACAATTGAGCTGCAATATCTCTACCGGACTCATAAATGTGTTTCGGTCAAAAAGGTGTAGACGGACGCCTGAGGTCACAGATGTGACCAAAGTCGAATACGGCCAATAATATATTGGCAGCAACCCATAATGGCTCAATGCAGGGCGCCGTCACTCCTCACCTCTGAGGAGGCTGGGAGCAAACTCCACCACGCTGCTCCAATTGGTGCAGGGGTTAGTGACCAACCCGAGTGTCGGAAGTTTTTTCAGGCCGCCCGAGGGCCTCCGACAGGGCTTAACGACTGTTAACAGACGATAGCAACCGGGGCCGACGGCTTAGCGTACCCTCTGAAGCATGGAAGTGCTCAAGAAATTTTGCCGCTAGCGGCCACCCATCAACTTGCCGGCCGGAACCTCTGCGACTTAACATTCTCAATCAATTACGATCCTGTTCTACTATCTACCAAAATATAGGAATGTTATAATCATTGAATACTAGTGATGAGTATCACGTAAAAAAGGTATCTACCCAACAAATTAAAAGTAATAATGAGACTGGATACGTGCTGAAGATTTGGCATTATTAGTGGTGTCCCAAAGCGTCCCTTTTGTTGGGACAAAATTACGAGATTAGGGAGCCTTTATGCCGTTGATGGAGGCAAGGACTCCGAGTCCTGAGCTCATTCGTACTTAATTACGTAATTTAACTTATTATATTAACATTTGCTGTGGCTCGCATCGCTTTGATCGTGACCCCATGAATATACGCTATCACAGGTGTAATAATAATGTAAAATTTGTTTACTCCAAAAGTTATCATGAAATGTGTCAAAACTTCGTGTTAAACATTTAATTGGTAGCACTAAAATGTTGAAAATACCAAATGGTAGAAGCTGTATACGGTTCATCTAATATCGCCGCCACGTCAGCTGTGAAGCTATTGTCAAGTGACAATGTCTCGTGTCACAGTATTACTCGTATTTAGTCGTTATAGAAAACGTGAAATGTTTGTACAAATATGGGCCAATCTAACGTAAGTAGCAACATTTGTACAAGCAGTAAGTAAGGTACACTTTTTAAGTAATAACGTGAATGAAGGCTCCGAAAGAAGAGATTGATCGTCCTTTGGGCTCTGCCAATCCGTTCCCGGTCACCGATCTGATTGATTTTATTATAAACTAGAACGTGATCGCGACTTTGTCCGCGTAAAATTTCGATATAAGTACTTAGAAAATGTTAAAAATACAAATACCTAATAGAGAAATCACTATCGGAGTTACGGAATGAAAGGTAATCTCTATTGTCTAATAAGAATACTTGTCATTATGTATCCTTATTCATAATTAGATACTATAATAATAATTAAAATAAGGATGTTTAAACATAAATTAATCAGTCGTCTTGATTTAAATTCCAAAACTTTGACGGAATTTATTGCTTCGAATGGACTACAAGCTTGAATAAATTACATTGGGTGACATTTTCTCGTAATTAACTTTTCCTTAAAATTAAATTAAGCTACAGACGGTGCTGAAGGTAAAAGGTTTTGTTTCCTTAACATAAGTATTTTATACATTTTGACTGTTTTTCTTATGCACCTGTCACAGCAGGATTAATTTATTAGCTGGTTAACCCAATAGTCAACAAAAGCCAAAGGCAAAATGCGCGTTAAAACTACAATCTTGAATATAGTTAATGCTTCATACTCATCCCCAATACATAATATATAGGACTGTATACAATTCATAACTAAGAACGTGAAAACCTACAATCAAACAATCTAACTTTTGTAAAGAGAGAGGGTTATAAGGAGATAGTTAAGCACTATGGGTGCAAAAGTTAAAATTATAAGTTGTTTTTTTTTGAGAAGATAAAATACGAGGAACGGTTTGCTTTTATAAAATATAATGATTTATAAAGACTATGCCTTGTATTTTCCAGAAATCGTTTTCACTGAGATATTAAGAAGGATAAAATAATATTACCTACAGTGTCTTCTTCACGGTGCTAAAGAGAGCATGAAAGTGATTTCGCTCAGCTAGCTCTTTTACTGTCCGAAATACGTTTGTTATTATTTGCACTGCTCTGAATGTTTATAACTTTCAATCAAAACGATTGAAAACTTAAGCATTTCTTGTTTACATAAACATCGTAGGTATGTAAGACGTACACCATATATTTTAATAACCTATGTGGACTGAGCAAATAATTATAATATCTCAACACTTCAAGAACCTCGCCAAGAATGAAAGATGAATAAGATTAAATTATTGTTCTTTCATTCTTGATAATGTCTTATATTCTTACTCAGCCAATTAAAAGTTGAGTATAAACTTCAACCGCAATTGTAAGCCTTAGGGAAATTGAGTATAATGCGAAAAATCCTATCCTACCACAGCCTACTAACCATTTTACACTGTGATCCTACCTACTTACTATTATCAACATAAGTGGTTTTAGCCCTGTGGCGATGCTCACAATCATGCATTCACTAAAAATTCTTCATACAAAATGCTGAAATATTTGATTGAAATAGGTATTTTATATTAAAAATGATACTATCATTATGGTTTTTTCATCATTATTGCAACTAAAATATTTTCATTCACATACATAAGTACCTTCCATAAGTAATGTAATAAATCAAATTGTACCGTCTTTTCGCAAACATTTGATCTTTGGTCGGATTTTTCTCTGATTGCACATAAAACGGCGTGCTTTTAGGTTCCATCAACGTCGCAAGTGGTAACGATCGGTACTCTACCACATACCCTAGTGCCGAACTGTGAAGTATAAAAGAGGTCTAAGGAACAATATACAACAAGCATTAAAAATTACGCCTGCTAACACGAAAATGAAAATTCCCCAACTATTTGATTCGGTAGTTCGACTTCAACTTTTGCTGAAAGCCGTGTGTGGTATGCGGACAAAGTTAGGGCCCCTTTATAGTTTTGGCGTTCTGTACACCTAGTTTTTTATTTTACGTGCAAAAATGACTCAATGCCCTATTTATTTATTTACTCTTTATTGTAAATTAAGGATTACAACGGGGAAACTTAGTGCCTCGCGGCATTCCCTGCTAGTCAACCCTGGAAGACAGTGAGAATGTGAGGTAGGCGCACAAACACTAATTATAATAAATTAATAATATATTTATTTTGAAATCTATGGTAAGAGCACGCTTGTTGCCTGAACGACTGATTTGTCTTCCGTTTTCTACTCTGAACGTACTCGTAACAAATAAAAATGGCTGACCTGCTTTTTATAACATAGCAAAGGATTTCATCCATTTTAATGCACCTTACTTTATTCAGTAAGGTTTATATTTTACGTTGCCTTGGACGTTGAACGTAAACAGCGGCCTTATATAAATACCGCGTCCAGAACAGTCACGTAAGCTATTGTTAACCTTCTCTTTTTAAAAATGCAAAGACCTGTGCACTGTAACCTGTAACTCTGAATGCTCGACACGTGACACGCTGTGTTCAAATGAATTTTGAATTCAGAATTACACGAGAGTTAAATTAATCCACAATAGCTGATACCTTTTTACGATTAAAAACCTTACTTATTTATATATATTATATATATTACATTACTCGTATCAACATCAAGATTGTTTTTGATAGAGAAAAATCTGACCAAGTGTGCCAAAATGTATTTGATATCAAGGCACAGATATGATTTTTGATGACAGATATTTACATATTTGGACTGATATTACGATTCGGTGGCGCGTTGGTCAGTGACCCTGTCCGACGAGCCGTTGGCTCCGGGTTCGATTCCCGGCCGGGGCCGATAAGGTAAGGTATCAAGGCATTGCAATTAAAACAATAATGTTTTACAAAGTAATGTAATTTAATCATTCTTCCGTGGCAATAAAGTTACATGTTGTCTAGCTGTTAGCAGTGACCATAAAATTGTACTGCCGATGTTTCTTTTTAAATTTTACTACCATGCCATAACATTAATAAATTAACGACTGCTTCCGAATTGCGTAACCTAAAACGAAGCGATTGGTATCGCATTCATCAGATCTTACGTTCAAATTTGAACCTTAACGACGCCGACCGACGTCTTTAAAGATCAAATTTGCACTAAAAATCAGATGAATGCGATATCAATCGCATCTCATTGCGTTATGCAATTAACCTGCTGGTTTAAATTATATTTATTATATATGTTCTAATATTATTTTGACCTTTCCAAATCTGTGTCATTATTTGATATAATATTATGATTTCTGTTCACGTAGCGTCGAAACTAAACAGCCGGCCTAATACAAATACCGTGTTTGGAACAGTCACGTAGAACGCTATTGTTGGCATTCTGCCTTTAAAAATGTACGGGTTTGCTTCTCTGGTTGCCACGAGTATGAAAGCTTGACATGACACGCTGCCGACACGAACATTGAATATAGTGGCGGTGCGATAGGTTTTTAGCTCGGAACCTGCAAGAGCTACTCCAATTTTGATGGTGTATTTTTAAATATTATGCTCGTACGTTTTTATACAAGTGTATGTTACAAGCTATATTTTTTTGTATCTAAAGCACCTAATTGCACTTCATACAAATCACGGTCTAGCCATACCGCGTATATAAAAAGCTAATGACAAATTTTACTTTCACTTAAATTCTTAGGTACCTACTCAATTAAAATTATGAAGACCGTGTCCACTGACTCAACACTTCTTAGTTCTCAGTACACTAGAGTATAGACACATTTTTCTTGTGTTCTATAGACATTTATGCACTATAACTAAGAACAACACTTACACTTCACTCATTCAAAAGATTTTTTCTTTTGAGTCTTCTCACTAGGTTCGTGATGTCGAGGAGCTCTTACAATCTTTATTAAAGCTTCCATATAGCATAAACTTTATAAATTAAATAAGAAACAGGCAATTCTATATGGTGTTCAGTGGCTACTACAGTCGGAGGTCATCTGTAACTACCCCTCACACAGGGCCACCGTCCTATTGGGAGCTTCTGGGACACTGTACCTTCGATTTGTTGGAAGAAGACTGCCAAACCTTGGCATAGGTCGATTGAAGACGACCAAATTGCCGCAACCCCGCTATACAGCCGATTAAAACACTGGGATGTATTTGATAAGATATGTAGGGATATGAAGGGAAAACCTCTAGCCCTGAACTACCTGAACAAGAGAAACGCTACGCCCCGCCACGTGACGTCATTGATATGATCGCCTATTGTGTAACTGTAGATTGGTTGTGAAAAATACAAAATATTCTCGAAATATTTGCCAAACTAGAATAATACAAATCAATGTTTTGCTAATAATACAAAATATTAATCATCATAGTTTCAATCAAGTTCCGAGTTTGAAGTGAATTTACTTTGTAAAGACGGGTCCTCAAAGCAAAAGTTACGAAACCTTTCAGGAGTTGCTTGACGTCTACTTATCAGATATTTCCTTAAACTGTCAGGTATAAAATCACCTGGCTGGTCCGTGACGTGAGTATAATATATTCTGATACGAGAAATAAGCATTAACACAAAAACAAAGGGAAAAAAAACGCTAAGTAGCCCTAAAATTAAAATATTAAGAAGATAGTTCAGAAAGTCGGTAGTTTTACCGGTAGTGATATCTCAAAGTTCATTTAGAATTGGGGGTAAGAATTAAAAGTAATGTATTTTCACCAGCTGTGATTAAAACGTTGTCAGGCATTTAAATTATAAAGTATGCCATTAATTACCGCAGAGGTCACTTCACATGTGCTTCAGAGCTCACCACCATCATCATCATTATCACAACCCATCACTGGCCCACTACTGAGCACAGGTCTTCTCACAAGGTGAGAAGGGTAAAGTCATAGTCCACCACGCTGGCCAAGATGGTAGTAATAGGTAGTCTAATTTCATCTTCTTGTAGTCGTTCCTCTAGATGCCTATGACCATAATAACATACATTCAAGTCCATGACTAATTTTCAGAACTTCTCATTTTGAAAATACATAATCATAATAATTTATTGATGGCTTGGGTTGGTTGATGGGTTTAATGAATAATACGTTAATATTATTAGGTTATGCGTTTGTAAAATTTTATAAACCCAGCAGCAGCAGCGTTTATAAAACCAGCAGCTTCACCCGTGTTGAAATTCTAATTTTATTCTAAGTTCGGTCACAGATGCTCAAAATGGTTTATTTTGTAGTCTTCATTTCGATATTGAATGACGTCAATATGCGATCTATTCAATGGGGAGGCGTTATTGCTCCATAACCGATACTGAATACACATTGTGGTGCCATTTGTTATAGCAGCCACCATCAGTAGAAACTCCGCACGCATTCTAAATTGAAATATAACAATGTCGACCTAATATGCCCGAACATTACGGGCATATTACATTAAACTTACGTTCTCATTAAATTTTATTGCACGATTTGTTTTAGGCAAGAAAAGAACAAACTTTTTATGATTTTTAAATGTATTGTTATACTTTCATTGTAAAGTAAGTATATTTTCACGAATTAGTTCACGGAATAATTTTTAAAACATAGTAAATAATCATTTCAGAAATGTATTAAACCATCTTCTTAATCGGTGCAATAGTTTTGTAAATAAAAATTTAAATGATGTTTGGCGCATACGATGATTATTTCAAGCGCGCGCTCACTATTGCCATCTCACCATTTACGTACATGAAATAGTTGCATCACTGTCATATTAAAACTCCAAAATCCTCTGTGATTGGTCCATGAAACGTC
>DWLO01000868.1:0-17277 GCA_018245335.1 Dalla quadristriga | reverse complement strand
GATACAGAAAGAGATAGATATCTGTTACGAGTTTCGTATAAAGCAAGTAAATTAAATAATCTGAAATTGACTAGGTACCTCAATTATAGCGCGCTAGCGCCACATCTATTTATTTTGCTCTTATAATATCATTGTTGTCAACCCCAATGAATTAATTGGAAACGTCAGTGGTCCACGCGCTCTTATCCAATATGTTAGATTCGGTCCTAAGCTCTTCTCCTTCTGAGAGGAGATCCGTGCTCGAATTAGTGAGTCACTGATGAATTGACGATGTACAATGTCCGAGCGTGAACAAAATGATTAAAGCTCTGAAGTGAATAAAAAAATGTCTCGCATATCAATGACAAGGTTTTGTTGTGTGCAGACAGACGGGTCTCACAGGACAGGAATATCCGGTCTGTATGGTCTTTGGGTCGACCAAAGACTTTTAATATACCTAGAGGGTCGACTGAGGTCACGTCATGCTCCACTCATAAGGGCGGAATTTATGTAAGAAAGACAAAATAACTTGCCAAACTGCTTTTAGTTATAATTACCCTCACTTAATATTATAATTGCGAAAGTGTGCTTGTTTGCTTTCGTCCATCTTTCACTCAGCAGCCTGAGCAACGGATCGACGTTTTGAATGTTTTTGTGCATTGCATAGATACTATTGTTTATGGACCGGGAATGATATACTCGTAGGCTGCTAAAAGTACAGCTTTTACGAAATAGGAGATGAAAGTTGGGGATTGAAAAGCAAAATTTTGAGCGAGTAAATTTTTCGTTTATTTTGAGAACAGTAGACATAAATAAACTCTAAGGCAACTTGCACGGATGTACTGCGCATGTTTCTGTGCAATCCACAATAATCGATAAATCACATTACATACTTCTGTAAGGATACATATCGGATATTTTGGTATTCAACTCAAACATTAATGTTGGCATTGACGTAGAAGATACTGAGAAATGTTATGTGAACAGTAAATAAGAATATAAAATTTATGAGCATCCACTCCTAAGTAAATAAAACGTACCTATCTACTATACCAAGAATTCGCCAATGAGAGTTTATTTTATTTGAACGTAGGTTCGAGGGCATTACGCTTTAGCTATATTTGAGTGTATTCTGTTAAAACCAGTGAGTAATAACCTGGCAATAACTCAAAGAATGTTGGTATTTGCCTACCTGCATCCTTACTCCAGTAAGGCGGTTTAACTTTTTTGTGGACGCGGCTGAGTGCCTTAGACAGCCCTTTGATTCAAAATAATAGCTTTGTTTTTTGTTTATCTTGAACGGTAATACTCAGGTATAGAAAACCAACAAAATGAAAAATGTGCTATAGGTACAGCGAAACAAATATCTATTCAGAATATGCAATGAAAAATATTAAACATTATTATCGTACTAGACCCTTTTTCTTTGTAAATTGTTACTGTTAAAATCCGTATGTTGAGACAAATTGTGACCAAACCCGTGCGAAGTGTCTGAACAGATCTGTAGCTTTCGTTGAATCAGTTCCTATTTTCATCCAGGTAGACCAATACCGCTTAGCTGGGTTCCTATTGTATTTAAAGTCATAACATACAGCAGTTAGTATAATTCATTATAAATTTCTAAACTTACAACACATCATAAAAAAGCGACTATGACTGTTTTAATGTTAATTATTGGTCAAATTAGACATGGTAAAAGTAAAGTAAAGTAAAGTAAAGAAAAAATTCAAACATGTGATTTTGTTCACAGTAATATGAACTCAAGAGCAAATTTAATAAGAGCTATTTTTAGTAACACTAAAATATAGCATTCTATAATCTTCCGGATGGGATTTTGCTCATTGTAATATTGACTCTCGACTAGTAATGATAAAACTTATTGTTACTCAGTTATTGTTAGTAATTACAAAAGGTGGAATATCGTGGATGCGACATTATTAATTTGATTGCTTGTACTAGATCGGAGTGCTCCTTTCAACGTCTAATGCTTCTGAGTAAAGAATAGGACATGCACAAGACGTGCGATGGAATCTTGCACAAAAGAGCTGTAAAAAATTGTCCGTTCTCGTATACATACACTGTTAAGTACTATACTTATAAATCTGTGACGCTGTTGTTAATGTCAACCAACAGCAGTAAGCAATAGCAATAGCAAATAGCAATTACACAAATCAGTTATAAAAATATAGTGCAATGTAAAGTGCATTGAAAATATATAGCAGTTTCGCCCAACTTTATGTATTGTTTTACGGTACTTACCTTAGTTTTGTTTAAACCGAATGATGTTCAACACACTCTGCATCATTATCATTACAACCCTACACCGGCCCACTACTGACCACGGGTCTCCTCATAGGGTGAGAAGGGCCAGGCCATAGTGCACCACGCTGGCCAAATGCGGACTGGCATACGCTTCTGAGAACATTATGGAGAACTCTCAGGCATGCAGGTTTCCTCAAGATGTTTTCCTACACGGAAAGCACATAATATTAAAGAAGTGAAGTCAAAGGTGCTTGTCTGGCATTTACGCTTTACATACGAGTGCATCACAATAATTATCGCCAGTTCATCAGAGGTACTTTAGCGATTTTTAAATAAGGAATTCCAAATTCATTGTATCAATTGATGTGTATCCTGATTTTGTCTGTTACAGTCTTTACTCAATTTGTATAGATCACAACTTCTTTCTCATTTCGAATCAAATTCTTTGATCTTGTGATCAGAGAATCTAAGTGTATTCGTATGACGTCCGAACCTAATTTTATTAAATTCCTATCGTAATAATTATAATTGGCTACGTGATAAAATGAATCAGCAAAGACTGATATATATTTTAAAACAAATCTAAGTGAAAGCATAATGTTTGTTCAAGCTATTATGAATGTGACGTCCGTGTTATTATGCTTAGCGGAATGGTCTGTGTTTCTGCTTGTGGATCTATTATGATATATGCACTAACGTTTGTTTTCATATAACCTATATTACAATCACACCATATACCTACATATATAATTTTACACAGAAGCGGTAAACGTACATCGATATTTTTAAATGAAGTAAGTTTCTGCGTTTATAAACAAACAAACTTTGATGCTAATGCACACGAACTGTATCGATAACATGTTTATGATACCCTGATAAAACCACCACAGCAGTTTTGCAGCAAAAAACTTACAAATGTTTATGAAGACAATCCAATTGAATGGTGGAAAGGAGCCACTGTATTCGCCGCCGTAGGTTTGACATGGTATGCCCATAATATTAGCGTAACCATAAATTGTGAAAAGCATAATTTCACTCACAGTTTTACTTTTTTTATCAATCAAACTTTTCCTATTCTTGGCTTTTTGAGTGTTTAATTTTCTTTTACAATTAAATAGTATAAAAACATTTCTTACGACCCGTTTTCTTAGAATTCCATTCAAATCAGTACATGGTTTAAATGCTTACACATTCACACCCCCGCACTAGGATTATTAAATTAGAAACATGTAAGTAAATAAGTATATTCATTTTTGTTCTTTTTAAGAAAAAAATGTCTAAAACCGTAATTCAATTGCATTAATATCGCTCTGTTGCTTACCTTTTCTTGCTTTACTGAAAATCTTTAGACAGTATGCACATTACGCAAAGTTGACCACCTGAACACCCCTGGAATTTATCTGTAGTTGTGAATATTCTTAATTCACTTTTTTACTTTAGAGTTAGCCTTTTTTTTTTTAAACAAAATACATGTTACATTAATTTTAGATTCAGATTTTCCTAGTTAAGACCTGTTTATTCTTTGGTTTATTTACTTTTGGTATGATGTCAATAACGTTCACGGTTAAGATGCAGGGCGTGTGCTCTTCTAAAATATGTTTTACTCATGAAAGCATCATCATAAAATTCATGAAGCAAATGTATGGGCGCTGGCATCAGACAGTATTACATGTTTACGCACACGGACGTTCTGTGAATTTTGGTTTCTAATATTGACATAGTAAATAAAATCACAAATTACTTAATTTTAAGAGCGGCGCCAACTACCACTGTACAACGGCAAGTTATCTTTTTGTTTTTAAAGTTTATAAAAACAGTGACTGCATTTCCTTTCGCTTTGTCGTGATCATAAGAAAGTTTGAGGAATTACTTAATATTAAAGTATTATTATTGTTAATTATTAATATTACTGAACGTGTTTTTACTCATACGGTTATTTCCAAAGTGCTTTTTCTGTTTAAAATTGAGTCTTTATTGTCTGTGGTTAATATACTGAAGGTTAAAGTCATGAATCAATATATTGTTATCATTGCATAACGTTATTCGATTAAATGAGAGATCACAAGTTTTGCGGTACGGCTTTCAAGTTGCGTCAGACACTAGCTTACAGGCTTATTTATATTAAGCTCTATTTGATTTCAACGCAATTAAAACTAAATAGTCCTGTAAACATTTCAAGCATAATTATTCTTACGATCAATAACGACGAAAATACTTACTTATATTTGAACTCGTACGCAGCAAATCCCAACACTTTTACTGTGTTGTGCAGTAGTGCATGATTCATAAAATTAAATTTTTAGTGTTAGTAAGTAGAAGCATAGGCGACCCGAGCCGCGGTGTAGTTGCCATGGCGCTAAGGTCGGTCTCTCAGTATCAGATAAGGCTTCTCAAGTTTCATGATAAGTGCGGAAGAACCCAGCTCTACCTAAGTGCACGAGTATGCATTTCATGTTTCATGTATTTGACATTACCTAACTTTTTTGTACCTACTTTGTTACAACTTACACATACCTACTTAGGTAATTGCTGTATTCTTCGTTTAGGCTAAAAAATATTCAAAATTTAAAAATTGCTGACACTATATTTAATGCACTAACGAGTGTACATAATGGCCTGAACTACAGCAAACGGTATTTCGGAGATGGAATTTAACAGTAATATTTAATACTTATTAAACATAATTAAAGGCTGAAGTAGAATATAATATATACCCTTTATAACATAAGATTAAGAAAATTTTTATTTTTTATACTACAAACGTAGTGTACAGTAGGTTAAGGAAAAGTAATTAAATAGTTAATTAATTTACTTTCAGTTACAGAATTTGTTAACATTATAGATAACGCGAGAGCGCAATCCCTCCATATTAGTGTATCTTATTGATAATGTGATAACAAGTTATCTGATGCTACCATACCTGTTAGTTGCACCTACGAGAACCCACCATCGAACACGTTACGCGGTGATACAGTGGTACTAGAATCTCCCATATTATTATATAGTTGTTGCCAAAATAATACGTCCCTTTAGAACCGCGCAGTTTGCAACATGGGTATCAGAATAACCGTAATACTCGTATAAATTCCACAATGTGTTTATGATCAAGAAACTAATTTATAATACTTAATTCAGACCCAACATTACATTATTTGTTAGTGAAGTGACTTGCTTTTGTAAACAGAGTTTAGTGGAAATAACGTGTTGAATACTGAAGAGGTAGTCTGTATATTAGAAATTGTGCTGATATTTCTTGGCTATCAAACCTCATTTTGTTTATCGATGAGTTTAAGTAACCATATCCAGAGCTAATGAATATTAAAGTTAATGTATTTACATTATAATTACATGCTGATGCTGAGGGGATAAAGTAACAAAACTTTGATACTTACTACGTATTTCTATGTACTTATTATGATCGATTAGCCAGTTATTTTTGTCATTATCACTTTCATGGTTTATTTATTCAAATATCGTGTATCCGAACATAGATAGCACTAAGGTTCGCGATGTGTGGCTTTACAGTTACTGCAGATCTATTATATATTTTCATTGGCTGTTTTTAACTGACTACGTAAGGAGGATTATATTGTTCGAGTGTTTGTATGTATTGTATGTATATGTCTATTACTTTGTCACGCTGTGTAGCCTCAACGGCAGGAAGGATTTTAATAAATGAGGGGTCGTTTGATTCGTCTTGATGCACAAAATGTCATAAGGTATAACAATTCTGGGAATTATCAATAAGGCCGCCTACAGTAAAAATATTTATAATTTTGTTTTTAATAAAACTAAACTAAAATTTAACGGCCAAGTTAAGTAAGCCAATAATCGTAGTAGAGCATCAGATTGCAGGCATGCGGACTTCTTTACAGGACTGACCCACGAATAGCAAGCCGAAGCCTTAATGCTAGTAAACACGTTTATTATATGTGTACTCTTGAAGTATTGCAAAAACTTACAGATAAAGCACGTCTAAAGTACCTACACTACTATAATTAAATGCAAGTCGTCCCTTGTTTATACTTTGAATTCTTGAAATACGTCAGCATTTTATCTACGGTATTGACTTGTTACAGGAATAAAGGAAAAGGAAATAAAGTTCGGTGTGACAATACACCATCACATACCAATCGTCGTCCAATGTGTACTCCGAGCGGAGTCGGCGGAGAACCCAGCGCGCCCTGAACACCACGCGACAGAATAACATCATTGATGGTCGATCTCCCATTGGAAAGAATAGTCTACACGCTCTGTCACTTCATTGTTATTAAATTTCTCAAAATCTTCTTCATTTTATAACTGCTCTTTTTCTTGGAAGCAAACGAGATGACTAAAATACTAAAAGTAGTAGGAGCGTCCTGGCTGCAGACCAAGATTAGCTCTTACATTCTGGGGTTTCTCGGCGTCCTAGCCATTTTAGCTCTTTTCGTTGGACAAATTGAGAGGTAAAAAACCAAAAACCTATATTAGTATTTGTAAATGCGCATGTGTGTCCATCCGATTGTTATTATTTCTCGGTTAAAGCATTGAACCCATCGCCACAATACACACCTAGGTTTTGAAAAGACTTAGGGTACAATTTTTTTTTTTTAATTTTAGATCAAAAAACAAGCAAACGGGCCACCTGATGGTGAGTGGTCATTGTCGCCCATGGACACTAGCAACATCAGAGGAGTCGCCAATGCGTCGCTGGCCCTGAAGGATTATTTTTGTATCGTTTATATTAGCTGAACATTTTGACTTCTTTTCCGCGCATCAGGATAAATATGCGGTTGAAGCTTGGTTTGAAAAAACAAAATTTACTGGGGCGCAGCAGCGAACAGCATCTAGTGCTAAATAGATCTCGATCGTGATTTGTGTTCATTGGTTCTAGATGCTTGTTAGAAGTTAGATGCGGGCTGAAGAGAGAGTGAGAGAAAGATATACTTATGGTCCTGCAATTTTTTTCCCAGGATTCAGGAAGACGGAAATTATGCCGCTACCGTTTTCTATTCAGAGAAAACTGGTTATCGTATTGAGTACTGGGGGCAGAGCAATGAACTAGCTGATATTGCCAAAGGGGTAGCGAGAGCTTACTTCAGAGGCGATATTGACACCACAGGGTACGTTTGAACTACTTAATAACTTCAAATATTCTAATGGTCCAAAATAAACGAGTAATGTTAATGCTTAAATTATCTGTTACCACAAATATTTACGACTACCGACGTCGTCAAATTACGGTTTTATTCATTGGTTTTCCGTATTGAGTCGTCGATACGCTAGCTCATTCGTACAAATTTACGATGTTTCCTTATAGATCAAACTTAAAAGTACCTATGTAGTATGTACTTACGAATTTTTATTATAGCTGGTACCTGCTGGAAGTTGAAACGGATGGTTCATATCCAGACGAAATTCAGGCTTATGCAGCGGGCATCGTCGAAGGTGCCCTGACTTGGTACTTAATCCACACGCATCTAGAAAATACTATCCGTGCAAAATGCGAAGACCAGCCCTTGGAGAAGCAATGCGATAAACTGAAAGATGCTTTAGAAAAATCAGCTAATATATGGAAATCGCATGCAGCAGAGCGAGGAGCTACTGACCCGTTTTGGCATCATGTAAGTACATATCTCCACCGGATTGGCATTGAAGCATAGCTACTCCACACCACGCTCCAGTCCTTCTCAGTTATGAGGTGAGATCCTTGCCCTGCAGTGGGTCACCATGGGTAGCAGCCAAGATCTATCTACACACCTACTATGAAATAATACATTTAATACCTTGTTAAGAAAACTAAAATAACATGCTACTATATAGAACCTGTAACAGATTATGTGTATTTTATAAGTTTAAAACTTTTGACTAGGTATACTTATATTAATTACACCTTTTACGGATTTACTAGGTACTTAAACAGCATTTGTTATGGAATATAATATGTACCAAGGAGAAACTTTCATATATAATCAAATAATCTTTACAGGTCTAATATTTTTATTCACAAAACTATTTGACATATTAAGAAAACACTAAAAGTATAAAAAAGGAAAGAAAACTAATATTATTTTATAACTAAAATATTATATACGAAATATCTTTACAGGTATCATTATACTACACGCAAATAAGTGGAATATACACTGGCTTTAAATATGGAATAGTGCGCAGCATGAATGAATACGAGACGGACATATCCGATTTATATTGGCTAAACTCGTTCGCCGAGGTATCCGAAATACAACATAAGCTGAACATATCTTTAGAAGACTCTGCAATAAACCATCTGCCTGGGTTGTCCAGTGCTCTTCTGAGAATTGTAGACGACACTGACGATGATGGTCACCTCACTAAAAAACTTTACGTAGCCCAAAATGCGGCAGGAAAGTAAGTACCCACTGTGAGAAATCTTAAATTCTTACACTTAGAAGTCCGAAAGCCAAGGCTTCGCCCGTAGCTTGTGTCAATCGTAACAGATGGACAAGTTAAGCAACCTCGGGTGCAGGCGGGAGTTGGGTAGGAGACCCTAGTGGCTACATTTTATGAGCGCTTCCATGGTTCAAAGGGTACGTAACCGAGCCCGAGCGTTACCATAGCAGTCGGTAAGCATTGTCGGAATCGTTAAGCATAGCCAATAATTTTCAAGCAATTAAATATCACCTGGGTGTAGCAACAGGAAACTGCATGCCTGTTCTTCTTAATTTTCTCATAGGCATGTGAAGTCTGCCAATATGCACTTGGCCAGCATGGTGGACTATGGCCTAACCCTTCTTATAAAAGGGACACGTGCTCAGTAGTCGGCCAGTGATATTTCTCGATGAAGTATTGTCGGATGTCTGCGGGTGCCGAAGAAATTGCGTCACAAGGGTTGACCACAGACCCTTCAACCAATCCGCATATGTGGTGTAGGTATGCTTCTGATCTTCAGGTGCAAAGAGAGAGCAGTGCCCTGCAGTGGGCCGCTTATGCGCTGTAGCGTAGTTTAAAATCAAATTTTTCTTCACCGTCACTGCAAGTTCTTCAATTCCCATACAAGTAACTTTTTTTTCACTACTACCTACCCGTTCACGACCGTAGCAACATTAATAACGCCGCCGAGTGACTCTTTTCTTGCAAACTATTTTGTATTTCCTGAGGTATTGAAACTGGTGCAGGGAGGCGAGTGTCTCTTCTTTACGTAGTAATATTTTTATTCTTTGCCGTGGGGTAGGTACTTTTATTTATTATGTGGCACCTACTTATATGTGTAGATGAGATGGCACTTTCCTACATTGAAGTGCCAGTAGTAAGGGCTATATGTATGTATACTTTTTAAATTTTTAAACCACTGTTTACATCGTTATAGAATAGTAAAAAATAAGAATAATGTTGAAAATATTTCAATTTAATTTAAAACAATATTTATAACCAAGAATAAATTTGAGCTGTTCAATCACCGCCATTTTCGCTCACTTTGGGTGGCGTCCCGCGACATGGCAATCGTAACCCAACGACTACACATCATACAAACGTCTACACCTACGAACCTGTTGACATGGCGGAAGACGTCACGTTTCGTTTTAATCAATGGCGTTGTTTCGAAATTTAGAATTGCGCTCGCCTATGTTACATAATTGGTTTATTAATTTTTGCCATTAAAATTGAATAAAATAAGAAAATAATGGCGTTGATTGAATTTCTGAACGATAAATATTCGAAAAAAAAATTAAACCAAATTTAAACAACAGGCATATTCCCTTTATCATTTCACCCACCTACAAAACTCTTTCTGAAATTTCAGTTATTCTTCAATGACTCGAATACTAAAACGATATAAGTTAAATTACCATCGCACATCGAAAGATACTACACCTGCTGCTGGGGTGACTGTAGATTTCTCGGGATACCCGGGTTCCGTGACGAGTCAAGATGAGTTCTACGTCGTGAGGGGCGAAGAGCACAGAATGGTTGTCACCGGCACTACGTTGAAGAATTATAACAACAAACTATGGAAGGACGTTAATATTACCGAGCAGGTACAGTTGTCTTTTATGTTAACACTAACTCCTTAGGGGATTATTTTGTCTTTGTCCTTTTCCAGGATTGAAGCTTATCTTGACACCAAATTTCATAAGAATTTTAAGAAGTTACTGTAGTTATTACTGCGGTGAATACTTTTCTAACCTATCCTTACCAAATTTTATGAACTGGTCTTTTTGTACAGCTCCCCGTGGGGCCGCGAGTGACGGCTGCTAACCACTTGGCTAACAACGTGAGCTCCTGGGGCCACATGCTTGCCGCCTACAACTCCGGCACCGCGTGCAAGCAGTGGCTGGTGGTAGACTACAACAAGTTCGACCACTTCTACACTACCTACGATGCCGTCGTCGTGCCCAAGACCCACAAGAAAGAAGTCATTACGGAGATCATAGTCAACAAGTAAGTTCAGTTCCACTGAAATAAAATGGTAGGGAGTTTTTTTTCAACCATTGCCGCCCATAGACTCCTGTGACGAACCTCCAATAGGACTGTGCAGGGGACTGTTAGCTAGTTAGTTGGTCCTGTTAGTAAATATTAGTAACCCCAGTTAGTAATCGTTAGTATTTGTCCTATTCGAAGCTGGTCACAGGTGCGTTGCATTCCATGAGGACTGAGGTGGTCGCCTCTGGTATAAGTATAACCGGCATCCACAACTTTCCGACCGGAACACAATTGTTGAAAAACAATTACTCCACGGCAGAAATCGGTTTCGTGACTTCCCCGTGTTAGGCAATACTAATGTTATTAATGCTAATAACGTTAATAAAAATAAAAGGTGTTATAATTAGGACACTCTATTATGAATTGAGTATGTTTACCAGAGAGATCAAGCTGTAACTCCGATTCGATTCAAACGACGGTAATGAAATATACCGCAGTTTTTTTAGTTGTGAAATAGGCTTTACTGTAAACGATGTTTGAACACGTTCAGTAATTTTTATGTGATACTGCCACATAAACAGATGAATTAATGTCCTGTTTACCATTGTGAAAGGAAAAACATTGCATTTCGTTTTCCAAACATGTCCGGTTTTATCAAACAGGAAATGATGTATAATTTGTTCTTCAATCCCATACAACATTATAGTTCTTCTTATCAGACACATGTTATAACTAGTGAAGTATAAGTTAATGTTTACGCGGAGGTTTACCCGACTTCTAGAAGTCTTGTGATTCTGTCGCTCGCTATCTCGTCGTAGAGCGTGTTAACGCTACGTAGCATGTTGTTTATTAATACAATGGCACTAAAATAGGTTATATTTATGTACAATTGTGATTAATTTAGCATGTGATATGCTACTAACAAGCGCTCATGCAAAGATCATTCGATAGTCGTCTCTTGCTATCTGTAAGTGATGTACGCTACATCACGTATTCGCGACACGCTAAATGCGCCATTTGAATGTCAGGGTGAATAGGAACATTGGTGTTAAACACTTATGTAATTACTGCATTTATTGTCTTTAAGCTTAACACAATGACATCAAGGGAATTGCTGGTATAAAGACAGAATAGATAAAAAAAAAAATTTTTTTTTATATGATTTTCTAGATGTCGACTCCAGTCCGATCCATAATAATTAACTGGATCCTATAAAACGCTCGTAAATATCTTGACCTATTTTAAGTTGTACATACACGCTTAGATCGTATATCGACGTGATTGATTCTCTTCTAAGTTGCATCGTACTTCATACTCGTTACCATCCTGTTGAGTTCGAACGCTAAAACCCGGAGTGGGAGGCTGAAGTTGTATTAGTGCGACTTTCCAAATGAATGGTGGTCACCGTCACCTACGGATACTAGCAACACCAGAGCGTTGCTGGCCGTGAAAGAGAGCTCTTTTTACGCCTTTTTTGAAGAACCCCATGTCATAGTACCTACACCTTAGAAAATCTCAGACGGTAGCTCATCCCACAACTAACGCGTGCGCGGCAAAACAGATTGCGTGAACCGTTTCGTGGAGGACCGCCACGAATCCAGTTGGTGCGGATGAAACCTCAGTCTTCGGTGAGTGGTGCGATGGACGTATGGTGGTACATCATTGATAACCTCACTTACGTTACACGCCTTACTAAATTTTCCCCACTAATGCGGTGAAAGAAGTTTTCCTCAATACAAAAATAATTTGTTTCCCCAGGGACATAAAGCACACAATAGTCCACCGCGCGGGCAACGGGCGCGCCAAGGGGTTGCTCTGGCTCATCGAGCAGGTGCCCGGTCGCACCCACTCCGCGGACCTCTCCGACGCCTTCCTCAACAAAACGTACTGGGCCACTTACGGACTTCCATTCTTTAAGGTGAACTTAATATTTGATAATACATAATACAATTTTACAGAGATAATTTAACAGCCACGGCGCCAGTGAATACAAACTTGTTTTTCGGTCCTCCATACAGTGATGGCCATAATTTGTAAGTAAGAACGCTTTAGTTTACATAAACATACAACAGTTTCTTCAAACGAAGTCGTATAATATTGGCTACAACCCATAAGCGCCCTACCTCAGGGCACCACACGAACCTCACATCTGAGCCAAGTTATGGCTGGTCACATATTAAGAATGCTGAATTTTTAGTCTAACAGTTTGATTATTTAAAACAATCACTTCCAGTTCGAAGTCCAACTATTTGAGAGAATTAAACTTAGAGTATTAAAAATAAGTTAGGGATAGCTATAACTTGTATTTAGTCGGTGAATACAAAAATTGTGCACCGTTTTTAGCAAATGGAAACTATTTCAGGTAACATTTTGCATTCATACTAAATAAATAATAATTTGAATTATATTTCAATTACAGGATATTTCCGAAATCACACATGTCACCAAAATGGAAGAGTTATATGGGGACATGTTCTCAGAATCTGAATCACCTAGAGCGATATTGTTCAAACGCGGTTACAAGAATGCGACGTCACTTGACAGCATTATAGAACTCATGAGAACCAACAATATTACAGCGATGTACAGAGCTAACAACGAATCCGAGAGCTGCATTGGAAACCCAAATTGTATTTTAACAGAAATAGGTTACTTGTCAGTCCTTGGAGTTCGCGGAGATCTCGTCAAACAATACAAAGAGTCCTACGGAGTTATTGATACTAAGATAGTCAGCGGTAAGCATTCTAATTTTATGGTATTAAAATCTAAAATAGTGCTACTTTCAAAAGAAAAAACAAGTTATGTCTGTTAGTGTATCATAATTATTTACGAATATTTCGATAAAGGCAAAGATAAATGTCTAAAATCACGGTATTCTACATGACATCTTTTTTCAGGTACGCTAAATGACGCTTCAATGAAATTCCTTGGAATATCCAGTCCACCGTTCACTGAATTGAAAACACTGAACAACTCCAACGTACTAATCAACAAAGGGAATGTTGCATCTACTTACACTGATCAGTTCGATGATGTACCGTCCCTCGATGGTTTAGAGATTAGAGACCTTGTAAAACATCAGCAGAAAGAGGCACAGCAAGAAACTCTGGAAAAGTTAAACCGAGACGTCGTCAAACCGTTTCAGTGGTCAGAAAGTCCCTTCACTGACAGCGCTCATGAAGGATTACCTGACAAGTGGGACTTCGAACCCTTCCGACCAAATTGGTCTTGGTGAATCTCTATGTTCAGCCTATCGTCCATAATAATTAGATACTAGTGATATACTTAAGCGCAACAACTCCAGTGAAGACTTATCATTCATTATCTTGACGTGAAGAATATTCATTCAAATAATTTACACTGTATAGGCATAATGATAGTTTTAAAATATTTGGCGTCAACTTTCCGTCCCATTTAGTTCAGAAATAACAAAGTCATTCAATTTGATGTATAGGTAATTTCCCATGGATTTATTTATTGGGCTAATGTTCGTCTCGTCTTGTCTTTTATGTTAGTTACTTTATGTGTATTTGTACTTAAGAATCACGTACGTAATTTATTGTTTTCATTTCATTTATAATGGGTAACTTGTCATTGTCTTTTTATACAACAAGTCACAAATTGTTTCATATACACATTTAATACTTTTTTTTACAGAGTATTACTACCTACTTATTTCCTTCTAAGTATTTCGTTTCCATAACTAAAGAATCTAATAAAATGAAGTGACTTAAACCGAAACATTTTGATTTTGCTCTCGAAAATAAAATGTTTCTAAAGATGAGCTATTGTGTTTTATTATACTACATCTTTGAAAATTACGCGTCTTACAAAGGCACGCTTCAGCGCATTAAAACCAATAAAAGCTCCCCAGACACAGACCTGCGATACACCATACAAACTTTTTATTCACCTACATCCCGTACACGAGAGTTTTTATTTATTTTTTATATAATGTGAATGTCAAACGAACATGCAGTCCCAGCAACCGCTGCCACCCATGGACATCTGTGACAAACTTCGTATACGACTGTGTGAAAGACTGTTATTAAGTTACTTAATCCTGACAGTATTAGGTGTTACTAGCTATATTAGTTGGTAAGTATTCGTTAGTAATAGGACCGTGGGAGTAGGGCTGTTAGAGTGAGGAGTGACTCCAGTTAGTAATCGTTAGTAATTGTCCTATTTGAAGCTGGTCCCAGATGGTTTGCTACATCTTTCTTAATCCGTCAAATAAGTTTGTAAAAAAATATACAAAATATATATAAAAGTTGATTATTTTCAAGTGGGTATCGATGTATCCTATTAATATTCATATTTGTATATACGATCCGTCACGAAAAATATAAAATCGGTTTGAATTTAAAATGCACCAACCGAAATGCATCCAATGGCCGAGCAACAGCCAATAAGAACCGTACATTCGAAGTGCTTTGTTTTAATTTTAGGCGGGCTTGTAGGTCGATGGGACGCCAAAGGCTGTATCGTAATAGGACGTGGCGGTATATTGACCATAACATTATTCTTGTTATAAGCGGCTTATAAGTCTGCGCGCAACTTGCACTCACATTCGAATGACGTCCAAATATATGTGTTCTGTGAACTCAATGACAACTAAACGTCAAGTTCAATGTCAAATAAAAAGCCATCCATCAATGTCATTTGAAAAATAACTGTGTGGTGGTCGGTGGAAACTTTAATTTTGTTTAATATCGTAATAACAAATATAAATTGGTGATATTTTGCCAAGCCGTATCTTTGATGTATTCGACTATATGTGATTAAATTCCAGCATTATTTATTCTACAAACAATGAATTTCTTTAGCAAGGCTCCCACTGTAAAAGGTGACTCATAAGTATTTGTTTAGTTTTCCTGTATACATAAACTATTATAGTTAAACTAGAAAATGGAGTGTTTAAGTGGTGAAATTGTTCATCTATTTCTTTCACCCTTACAGAGCAACAAAGGCAAAATGACCGGGAACTTCGGAAAGCTGGTAGAGATTTGGATCGCGACAAAGCCGCCTTAGAACGAGAAGAAAAAAAATTGGTTTGTTATTTCGTAGTTCTATAGATACGTAACATTTGTTCAACTACAGTTTATAAAGCGTATAATTGTAAAATACAATTCTACTAAAAGTACTCAATACAGTATTTATTTTCTATAAGTACTTACATCTAAATAATTAGATGTATAGAAAATACATACTTTTAAAAAGTTCTTTGTTACTGTAATTTACTTACCTAGCACTAGTATTTTATGCGATATTACAGGAGATGGAAATAACAAAGATGGCTAAAGAAGGAAATAACGAAGGATGCAAGATTTTGGCGAAACAATTAGTGCAGTTAAGGAAACAGAAAACTAGAATATATGCAGCTAATAGTAAGGTGAGGTTATTTTAGTGTTGTATGAAGTACTTACTTATCAGATGAATTGAATATCAGTTGTTTTTTTTTTGATAAAAAGGTATAAATCAGTATCAATATTCTAGTAGTACAAAAATTACCTGTAATAGCTCAACTATGAGCATTAAAATTGCCATACTAGCTACCACATAGAAATCATTTGAAACTGAGTAAAAAACTGAACACTTTTACTATAGGATTGAATAGGATTATTTTGTCACACACATAACAACAAATTTATATCCAAGACAAAAAATCCAACATTATTAACTATTATCTGCCTAGTAAACTTTAATAAATGCCTGCCCAGCCAGAGATTGAACCTGGGCCCCATGGCTAGTCAGTCAGGGTCACTGCACATGCACCACAGAATTGGGGTCAAAGGGTAGAGGGAAAACACGTATTCAAATTTTATATGTATCATGTCTCTGATTTTGTGGTCATTAAATTACAGATATCAAGTGTACAAATTCAAAATAAAGCAATGGGTGCTAACATAGCAATAGCTGGAGCAATGGGGACTACTGCCAAAACTATGGGCAGCATGAACAAAATTATGAACCCACAGCAAATTGCCAGGGATATGGAGGCATTTAAGCATGCTAGCGCTAAGATGGATATGACCGATGAGATGAGTAAGTAATATTATTCAATAACAATTGTGACAACCCTTACACTACAAAAACGCAGAAGTAAATTTAGAATAAATAAATATAAATACATTTATATTTATATAAACATAAATAAAATACAAATATATATAATACTTAAATTAATATTTATTTTCTTTGACTTAATATACTTTTTAAGACACCGTTTGGTCAGTGGGTTTTTTTATAAACTACTTTTGGTACTAGTTACTGAAAAGTAAGGATAGGATAATCTATTCTCCTTTTTCTTTTTTATTAGAGGTTCCTATAACCAAAACTGAAACTGGCATTATAATTCTATACTATAATTATATTCTATTCATTTTGTAGTATTTTATGGAAGTAACTGAAATACACTTATCAGGCAGTTTTGGCATTGGTGATAGTGTTTTTTTTAACGTCATAGCAGAATTCTGTCTATTTGTCAGAGATCTAAGTCAAAGGATTTCAAGAAAAACCATTCTGTAAAAGTAATTTCTAATCTATTGTATTTAATTCAATATCTCCCCGTTCATTGTACCAAGTAAACAGCTTAACTGTAAGTGTAATAATATATTCCTATTCAGTTTTGGTTGCATGTCAAGTTATATT
>DWLO01000867.1:0-17280 GCA_018245335.1 Dalla quadristriga | reverse complement strand
TTTATTTCGACGGGGCCACACGCAGGGCGTGTTAGCCCAGACGAAGGAGAGACAAGCTTTCGTTTTTTACGATACTATGATAGTGCTTATTGGTAAACTCCTAATAGCCCAATAGATAATTGTTATAACTAAAAAGCTAAATACCAGTTTTCATTGTTTTATACTACGCGAATTTAAAATGTGGGAAAGACAAATACTGAGAATATTGACTAAATTGCAAAATGAGTATACTTCATACATATTATGCAGATTTATATTGGGAGCACATATTTTGTCACTCAACTTAACTTTTGCGATAAGATTTTGTTTATTTTCAATTAGATACATGTGCATAAAATAAAATGCTAAAATGCATAAAATTTTAAAACTTGAATAAATAAGGCAAAAAATTAATTGCGTGGTGCGACTCGCACTTAACCACACACCGTGTGTTTTTCAGGCTACTTGTATAGAATTATTTCAAACACAGTGTGCGTGGGAGCCGGTGACGCGGCCTCGCATTGCAAACACATACACTGTGTTTCGCCGGGATAAACGGGTTAAGTCACATGCGACGATACAATTTCTAACGAGAACGCCCAGTACTGCCTTACTATTCGTGATTTCTTCAGGGCGGTCAACTATCACTGTCATTTGTAATTGTACATGTATCCAATCAAGCGCCTTGGCAGCATCATCGGGACTCAGCTAATAGGCATAGGTTCGTCTTCAACACTTCAAACGTGAAAGCAGTGAACAGATGTGTATAGATAAAATCTAAATTTGATATTAAATTTATGAAACATGTTCTGCACAAATCCATCCGCGAAGCACGTCGCTCATCGGTGACCCACCAGTAGCGTAAAATTTCTTCGCACCACTCTGCTTTAGTTTAATAGTTTAATTACGAGAAGACAAAAACTAAAAAAAAGTTTCTAAAAATTTTTAATTCAACATGTTATATTGAATTTTATCTAAATTAGATGAATTTTTTAGATGGACCAAACAGACATAACTAAACACAATATTTTCCGATTCAATATCCATCAATTGAGACAGACTTGCTTTCGAGTTGATAATCTTTTTACTGTGTAAAATATAGCAAACGCAAAATTTATTTTGTGGATTTTCTAAATATCCCATATTTCCCGTGTAAAGAAACTTTCACCAATTTAAATGTGGACTAAGAGTTACATTTCATATATTGCCTGATCTGTGTACGTACATACTCTTAAAAATAGCAAAATTATTTCAGTATTTTTCTTTAATAATTATAATAAATAGTTTTATGTTTTACACAAAATAAATCCAAAAAGTACCAGGCAAAGTTAGTCTGTTTATTAAGAAACTTTTGATGCAACAACTTTGGGAGTTATTACACAAAAAAATAAATTATAATGAGGCCCACCTTAAATGAAGATTGACTTGATTTTAACTATATTAAATGGATAAAGGACAACTAACATAACTTACTAAAATATACTAATAGAAGCAATATTTTATTTGACATTTCTAGTAATTAAATTTTACTGGTCTTAACAAATCATATAAGAAAAGAAACAATTACATCCTAAAATTTTGTATTTATCACACATATCTACACTTTTAATACATAAATACAAAATTTTAATTCATGTACCAACGAAACTCGCGAACCAGATTTCGCAAATGGTATTCAGGTGTTATCAGTGTTATATCATACAAGTAATTACAATATCATTACCATAGGTTAATAAATGCAAAAGATCAAGTGCAATGAAACTCGAAACGTTTTTATCTCAATAATTAATATTGAACTTCACATAAAAAGATGGATGTTGAACTTTTATGTTCAAATTCCAAACCCACCATAAGATACTTGAAAGTAACAGTTTGAATACATTTTCACAGACTTTTAGCAGAGATAAAACACTTTTAAAACAATGAACAGACCGGATTTTTGCTAACATTAAACACTAAAATATATTGTCTTTCCAAATGATACTTCCAGTTATTTATCATCGTGGAATTGAGATGAAATTGTCGGTTGAATGGAGATTATTATTCTCTTCCTCGTGTCCCCTTCATAAATACAGCCAGTGAACTGCTCTATTGTTTTGTCACCTTTCATTCATATGGATCTCTTCCTGAATCTTGTACAAGTATATATTCATATATAGTGCTGTAAATAGCATTACTGAATATAATAACAGTTATTCTGCCGCATTAATTGGTCCTTGTAGTGCATTTGGTGTTGGAGAGTTGGAGGACACCATCCGGCCTTGCTCTTTCACAATGGGGTCTGCAAAGAAATATATTATTATTCCACTTGTTGAGACTATAATAACTGCAAATCTTATCACTACAATGTT
Source organism: Dalla quadristriga (assembly GCA_018245335.1). NCBI lineage: Eukaryota > Metazoa > Arthropoda > Insecta > Lepidoptera > Hesperiidae > Dalla > Dalla quadristriga. Next base: position 14,950 of record DWLO01000867.1, on the reverse strand, counting down.
TACGATCATCTTCATTGTCTGTGTACTTTGAGCCATAATTTTGTTAATTTGTTAATATTGTGGAAAAAATACACAAAATTAAATGTACCAAGTATTTATATTATTCAATCATCCTGGAGATGACTCCACGTGAGAGGAAATTCAAAGAGGACTATTAGAATAGTGACCCCAATATGTTGAAACTTTAATGAAGTAGACAAGGTCATGGCTATGGCTTGTCAAACCATCATCAAACCGCACTCTTGAAACCGTCACAAAAGCCATAAAAATTTGATAAACATTACTAACAAAAATATGGATGATCCATTGCTTCACGAGCAGTATAACGCTCGTAGTGATCATAGCGTAGCAGGCGATCAAGAAAGTCTAATGCTTCTGTTGATACCAGATGCTGATTTTCTGAATGTACAAAGCGTTCCCATCTTTTGCGTGAATGCCTGAAACACAACAACATTTATTTCAGTTGTATTTTTAAAGTCCATAAATATTGTAGCAACAACTTTTACTTCAGTTTATTTACCATGAATGGTTTAAAGAATTACTACATATCAATCTTTTTCTATGTATTTATTGTAATTCACTTTTCAAATAAACCTTATCCTATCTTAAGAACTTGCAACCTACAACAGATGTTGAAATCTGAGTACAATTGGTACACAAGTTGAAGAAATTATATTTCTAAACAAATTACAAATTGAAGTAATTATTATCAATTATCAAGCAACATTTTCATCGTTTTTTGTTAGAAAATAATTAAGTAACAGGAAATAATTATTTACCTTCCAAGAATGTCATTAAACCGGGGATCCAATTCTATATGGTATTTATCCAAGTATTCAAACAGTTCCTCTGTGCCCAGCACTTTAGCTATACGTACAAGCTGGTCGTAATTATCATGACCATGGAAAAATGGCTCTTTACGGAAGATCATGGATGCCAACATACATCCCAATGACCACATATCCAATGAGTAGTCATACATTTGATAGTCCACCAAGAGCTCAGGACCCTACAATGTCAATAATTTCTTTTGAATACCCATATGCTTATTAGGACTATGAATTACATATTATAGTACACACAATCATTCAGTATGTAATAATCTTTCTACTGACCTTAAAGTACCTAGATGCAACTCTAACATTATACTCTTGACCGGGATGATAAAATTCAGCTAATCCCCAGTCTATGAGGCGCAATTTTCTGTTATCATGATCAATCATTACATTATGAGGCTTAACATCTCTATGCATGATGCCCATACTGTGGCAGTAATCTAATGCCTTCAGAAGTTCATACAAATAATACCTGAAATAAGAACACTTTTAGAATGCAAGTAACAAATACTCCATGTACAAATGTCCACCTAAGGTTGCTGTAGAATCTCATGAACACACTATCCCATCCCATCCCATAGGACCATTCTCATGAACAGTCAGTGACAGTTAGCTACTTGTGATTCCATTTGTGTGCAAGTAGACATGCATTGACATCCACCTAATCAAAAATCATATCATAATACAGTGGATTTGTGTAAGGTGTAAGTGCTATGCCTTTGTCTTCCCACTCCAATTACACGGCTTCTACTGAAACTATATCATTCTTACAAGGTTCTTGTTATAATACACAATACATCTCCTTCTCAATGTTACCAATTATTTGCCAGTTTAAGTTTGTGTGATATAAAAATAAAAATTGGAAATACCTTATATCATAATCTGACAGTGTTTGATACAGTTGTTTAAAATCGGTGTTGTTGACATGTTCGAATATGAGGGCTGGCGTGCGGGATACAGGATCCTTGACTACAGCTTGTAATGTGATAATATTTGTGCCTCCTCTTAAGTTTTCTAATATTTTTATTTCTCTTTTAATCTTCTTCTTTTTAACAGGCTGAAACAAGTAGCAAATATTTTACATGTATACTTGTGAGGTATAGCAGAAATGCTCTTGATCATGAACTAATTCATGCCTTTTAACTTTCTACAAGAATAGCTAATGCATCTGAATAAGTTTAGGGCAAACTAATATTACTATTTTAGGACAGAAAAATGTGCACTCACTCACCTTCAATATTTTTACTACACACTTTTCATTATTTGTGATATTTATTGCTTCAAATACTTCACTGTATTTCCCGCGGCCAAGCTTGCGGACTAGCTGGTAGTCTTCTTGATTACCCCAGTCCACCACAAAGCTTTCATAGTCCCAGTATTCGCGTTGTTTCTGTGAGTTTACATCGGCATATACCCTGGCTCTACTAGGTACTGCCATCGTATTAAACTTTTGCCAACCTAAGTTTTTATCGACGATACTCTTACCGGAAATCGCATATGTCTTGAGTAATGATACTGTGAATAAAAATATTTTCGAAGTCACTTTCAGCATTCACTTAACACCACTGTACTATTACAATTTTAACCATTTGGTTTGTCACTTGAATTCATTACTGGCGATTATGAACGATTACGAGTCACTTGTATTGATGTATAACCTAAAAACGACATCCAACTCAATGATCCAATAATACACTAAATCAATTTAAATGGGAATCACAATTACGCATAACATTACTTAAGGGTATGATGAAGTCGTCATTATGAACTTTATGCAATTATTCGAGACTTGATGACATGAAATAAAATTTGAAAGTATTCAAGAGAAAAACGCACGCCATTATTCGTCAAATGATCGAATGAATCAAACCCATATCCATACCTAACACATTTCTGTAGTTAATCTTATCTCAAACAATAAATAGTTTAAGCATACATAAACTTCTTGAAAATTAACAAATAACGTTTAGTACGATCTATAAAATACACTTTTATCACATAACCGGCACAAATTCAGCGAAATTCAAGATGGACGCCTATCCGTCCATCTATCTACCACTAGTCTCGGTCGGTCTCTCTCCGTCCCAGTCCCACCCTATACTACAGTACAAAACAAACGTAAACGTACAAATACCTACTTGCGATATTTCGCAGTCTAGCATTACAATTTTTTTTTAATACAGATTATAATCATCATCATAATCATCAGTTTCTAGTTTTGTAGGAGATTATATTTTATTAAATTTTTTGATTTAATTAATTAAGGGATATTGGACTAAGATTTAAAAATTGCTTAATAGTGTTGTGTATGGATATAAATATCCGTAAAAAATAGTTATTCTGCATTTTTTGCGTCCAATACTAACTTATTCGCGTTTTTTCTCTTTAATTTGAAATCCCGCGCATGAAACGACAGTCCTGAGCGACCACCATTTTATGACATGATGGTCAATAATCAGGAAATTTAGGTAAAGGTGGACGCAGCGCCTTTAATACCTATTTGAAGCAAAAGTACTACTCTTGCTCTCTCACGCAATGTGACGAGGCTAATTCGATTAGTTATTTTGTTTTTGTTTATAACCCCTCCTCTGGGGACGATCGCGTAGCACGTCTTGTGCATTTGCCAATGTTATGTTTGATATTCATTTAATTAAGGGTGACCATAATACAATGAGTGACGAAAGAAAGAGAAAAAAGGGGGATTGCGAATCCACATGCGATTTAGGTATTTGGATCAAGGTATTTGTACAGTCAAGAAGACTTAGTGTGAGTTCCACCTTTACCTACAATTTCATGTCTGTGTTACAAATCATTGACGTCATGCGTTACGATTGGTGTTTTGCATTTCTTGATGTACAGACTATAAATCATGTTTTAATTTAATTTATTTCAAAGTAGGTACATATACTATGCAATTGAAATTTTATACGAAAAAATTTAATTTATAATTATTTATTTCGATTTATAATGTAGGTAACAGCAACTCTTTAATTTACATAATACGAAGTTTTCAATCAAAGCACAGTGAAACTTGTAAATCAAATCAAAGCGGTAGGGACCGTTAATCAAAGCGAAGGATTTTTAAAAAACGTATGACCTCGCTAACCGCCTGATACGTCCCTCACTTGGGGGTTCAGGTAGCTTAGGCTCGGTAGGAGGGGCCCCAATTGGAGAAGGTCTACTTGGCCAGCGACATTGGACAGAGTACCTAGCGCTCCGTGAGACTTATGGTCAATTTTTAAAGACAGATTCCATAAAGCTAGAAGAACCATAGGTAGAATCCATCCAATCAGAATTTACAATTTTACATTGTACCTGTCTATATAAACTAGTGATGCGCTATAGTTTCCCAATCAGTGTAACCTCGGTAATCCTCAACTTCTTGAGTCAGTACACCTACGACATTTGAGGTACAGTGGAACACACTCTGCAAGTCTTGAAGCCTACATCGCTAGTGGATCTGGCATATCTCTCTCTCCCTCATTTTTTTTCTTTTACCACTCACGGCGTTGTGGGCACTCGTAAACTGAATGAGGCAGAAATAAACAGCCTCAACACCACAGACTAGTTGCCACATTGCGTGAAACAGCAAGTGTAGTTTTACCTACTTTGCTTTAAATAGGTATTAGGAGCGCTGCTTCTACCTTTACGTTAAATTTCATGAGTAGACCTCCCGTGTTTCTGTCCAGGCCACCATAGACAGAGTAACCCAATACCTACGAGACGCCACACGTAAGCCAAGCGAAAACTGTACTGCAGTGTCGGAAGTTCACAGTCAGTCAGTCGCAGCAAGTTGACGATTATGGAAAAATGGTCGAAACATTCTAGCAGGTGTACCGCAGTTCTCTATCTACACGGACGGCATACCCACTCTAACGGGTCACCTTGAAGAACGGTAACACAACGTTGTGCTCGCGCTGTTCGCGGACGACACTGCCTACTTTACGTCGATGCGTCCGGCTGAGCTAGCAGCTGCGAAGATGCAGCACGTGCTTAACTTCCTACCGGAAAAACTGGATAAGTGGATGATGGCCGGATGTCGGTAAAACGGTCCCGATACTGTTCAGCAATAAGCCTATCCATAAACCATATGGGTGTTGGCATCCCGAAAAGTCGCAGCGTTCATGCATCCAGGCGCAGCAGGCAGTTCTACGGTCTATTGTGGGGGCCGGTTGCTACTTCCGGAACGACGTGTTGGCGTGCGATCTCCGGGTGCAGTACATTAATGAATTTATGGGCCGGTTTTCGCGGGGTCAGTGACTTTACGCCGCTGCCGGAGGGCAGGCAGCTCCCACGTGAGCTCATGTCGGTGGAGTCCCCGGACCACCGCACGGATAAGGGACTGCGCCGCTAAGGACCATAACAGGGGGAGGATTAACAACTTCACCAGGGGGCTTTGATCTCCCTGAGTATCTGCCCGATTAATGAGGGATACCAAGAGACCCGCAGGCCCCACGTGTGTTGCCTGTTGTCAGTGCGGAGCGCAGGAAGACCCCTGTCATGTCATATATCTCAGAACAATAACTATTATAAAGAAAGTTATTGTTCTTAGGTATACATATATACTGCTGTCAATTTTGAAGTTTTTCTTTGTTGAATGGGGGTCTTCCAATGCATCTGCACAATCGACAGGCGAAAAACGTGGGGCCTGCGGGTCTCATGGTATCACTTATAACCGGGTAGATTCTCAGGGAGATCTGTTGCACCTGGATCCGTCTGCTCTGCGACTTTGATACCAACATGTAGGTACCTTGCTGGTGACGCATTGTGGTACGTGAACGAATGTAGGTATAGTACATTCTTTGTATCGTTTTTATCGGTAATCGGGATGGCAGTAGCAAGCTAAGCCTATCAATATAGCAATCTGTGAAGCGAGCTACGGGTTGTAGCATCGCCCGTGCAGGTCTCGCCTGGGCCACCACATATACATATTATATATAAATTAATTATACCTACATTAATAAATAGGTAATTTATAATTATTAAAATAATAATTCCTTACCTGATAAAAAATAACAAATATATGTGGACCAAAAATATTCCATGTTTACTTCATTCAAGTTGAGCAATAAAAAATCATTTATTAATGTTACGTATTTGTAACATTAAACCATAAGTTTGACTGAAAACTGCTTCAAAACACGAAAAGGTATATTGCTCCATTTTATAGTTATACCTATCATGAGTGTAATAAATTTAATCATAAAGGATCAATAAAATTTATTGTTTATGAAAATATATTTATATAAAAGATTCGCCTGAAAGTTATATTATATCGGATGCTAAAATCTGTTTATGAATACCTTAGACCTCTAACATGAAGACAGGTTGTGTAGCGAATTTCAGTATGTGTAGTTTAGATACTTCAACGCAGTGCATAGAGTGGCAATCAAAGGAAGATGGATTCGGGGTACCAACAGTGGGATTAAGTGGTGGTACTGGTACTGTGAGGAACAAACCAATCAGAAACAATTTTCTAAAACCCAATTACATTGCTTACAATGGCAGGGGAGTTCAGATTGGATAAAAATATGTTCGCGAGATTAGATCTAGAGTAAGACACTTCATGAGTGGAACTTTATTATAATCAAAAGGAAAAATGAAATTTCTAGCTTTCTCTTATAACTTTTAATACACGTAACTCAAAAACAATTACAAGTTATTATTAGATAAGTAGACACGAAAAAAATATCACTGGCAATAATATTATACTGGTAAACGTAAAGTAGTGCAAGAAATATATTTAAGCGGTTTGCTTGACCACTATGAGGGAGGTGTTATTGGTAAAATGGGTTGTGGCCTGGTTATCTTGTCCCCATGTGGTGGTGACGGCGAAGTTGGCCCCCACGGGGTACGTGCCCGGTGCAGCGCACAGCGCTCTGACCTGCACACGTCTGCTCTCGAACTTATCCAATGTTACATTTAACCCTAATTCCTTAGATTCGGCATTCAGGACGCAGCTTAACGCCCCAGCCCAACCCAATTCGCTCGAAGTATCCCTGAAAATATGAAACATAGCAATGATTGAAATATTTTGCACTACCTACTTGGAAAATAGAACTCTGGTGAATTTGAATCTCTATCTTACTTACCTATTCTGCTGCTTAGTAATATCGATAAACACTTTCACTGGTACATTATAACAGTTAACCATGTGAATCACGATAGGTATCATACACAACTTTCTGGCTATGAAATTGTGATCTATATTCTTGGAATGTTCCAATTTCAATATAACAGCATTACATTTTTCATTTTTTTCTTTTATCTCAGGAACCTTAATTTTATTATTAAATTCCTCAACCTGAATTGACCCCGGTTCGGAAGTTAATTTCTCCCTTTCACTAGAAATAACTTTAGCAAAGCATTCCATCCATACACAGTGTTGACCAATAGCATTCGTTCCTTTAACCATATCATGGGCTTTCCATCTCAAAATTAACATCGATCTAATAAGTCCCGTTTTGTTCTTCTCGGAATTTCCGGTATTAATTTCTGCGGATTCTACTACAGAGGGCAAAAAATCCGTAACGAACTTCGAATATGGCGGAACATTTACGTCTTCCACGCTCTCCGGATGGTCCTTTGTTATTTTTAGGCAAGAATATTGAACGCATCCGTCGGTGAGTTCCTCTTCTATCCTCTTAGCCTTGAAAATGAAATGAACTCTTTCTCGGGAAATCAAGCGGTCATTTGCATTGATGGCCGCTGTGAGATTGACAAACTTCCACTGGCGACTCAGTAAAGAAGCCTCCAGTACTTCGACGGAGACGTTGTCGTCCTTTTCGTTACAAACATTTTTCACTTCGACAGCTAGTCGCAAGTTTTCGACGACCTCACCGCCCGAAGCGGCGAGACCGCGGCGCGGAGTCGCCACGACCTCGATGGCCTCCTGCAAAATGGAGAAGATAAGTAAACAACCGGCAAGGTAAGTTTTCGCCTTATGTACTTACATTAGTCTAAGCATGTCTACATTTGCACTATGGTACATCGATGCGATAACGATCCGCCTTCTCTATCGCGTATCTGGCCGGGGTTGTCCAGCTGAGAGATGGTAATGTATCTTGGGGGATGGGATTTTGGGTGTTCACATTTTGAGTGAAGTGCAGTTTCGGGTTAATTTGTAGAAGAATCTAGCTTCAAGGAAGTTGAGACAAAATCATAGATTGATTCTACACAAGGCTCCAAATGCGAACACATACTGATCTCACTTCTTAATTGTCTCGTTCAGCAATGTATTTGGTCCTACTTGACTCTGTACAAATGCGCGCTATTTGGATTGCTGACCGTCCCAAACTTACAGACTAGTTAAGAGGACATAAGTCTTCGTAGAGACATACCCTTTCTCTGTATCCAAACATTTTCACCAACCTCTTTTTTTGAAGATTGAAGTTTGTGTCCAATTGTGAAAATGAAAACTCATGAAAAGTGTCCCTCAAAGCTGGCAACATGGCACTTGCAATCTCTCTCGCGTTGCACATGTTCTGTCCATAAACTACTGTAACCATTTATCATCATGTGCCTTTTTACATACCGTATGTGTAAAAAAGACGATCGGGACGATCAAATGCATTTTTTCACTGCTTTTATAACTATTATTCATTTTATAAAGCTATTAAAGCGTTTAATCTATTTTGCCACAATCCGCGAGCAAAACGTACAATGATGCCCTGTTTTGGGGCGAAACGCGTGTTAGTGGTGGTATGTATGTTGGTGTATATTTTCATTGTTGCATGTGCATGTTTTCCTATGTGGGAGGGAGTGAGTTGCTTGAATGCATGAATGTATACACCATCATGCGTTTTGCTCGCGGAACGAGGCAAAGTAGATTAAACGTAGCTTTATAACAATGGATTTCCGCAAAGTAACGCCTGATACAATGAATTATATAATTCATTTTGTCCTCCAGCACAACTGTGTATGTGTTGTAGCGTTTCTTAACATAGCGTCATCTTACCGTGACCTTGAAACGGAACACGTGTCTGAGCAGGCGGTAGGGGCGTGCGGGCACCCCTGTCTCATAGTAGGCGAGCAGGTAGAGCGAGGGAGCACGTGCGTGCGGCCGCAGCAGTAGAGAGGCACGCGCGGTGGCGCCAGGCGCAGCCGTAGCAAGTAGAGGGCGCGCATGTCGCCGCGCCGCAGCCACACGTGCTTCCGCCCGGGCCGCGCGCTCCTCTGCCGGAGTCGCCATTATGACACATTACAACCGAGCGCTTGTTGCTTTTTTATGGGTCTGAAGTAGCAGAGCAGCGCACACGGTGGCGTCGGGCGCGGCCGGCTCTGATCGCTTAACATAGCCTATGGCAATCGTATATGATTGATCCAATTAGGCAAAATCGGGCGCAGGTGCAAATTTCATGAACACTTCCGTGTTTGGGAGGGCAGGTAAAGCAAACAATTGATTGTTAACGGTTAGATAACATTCGTTAAGCTCCTTCGGACGGACATTCAGGTTGGCTAATTAGTCCCTCTACCAATCTGCATCGGAACAGCGTGGTGTAATATGCTCCATGCTACTTGCTGAGGAGCTACCACAGCTAGGTCCTTACCTTGAAATGAAGGTAGCACTCGATATTTCTCGTCATACAAAAGTCTGAAGTCGTCTCCGTGGTGGTCGGGCGTGACGAGGCACATGCAGTGGGGGTGCGACACGGCCAGGTGCAGGTTGCGCATGGCCACCGGACCCACGTTGCGGAACTCCACGTCCACGGCCCTCAGCTCTCCGCTCATCACGCTAGTATTCGTTTCCGAGAATGTCATCTGTGGTCCGAAATATTGTTGACAGCTAGTAGATAATTTTATCATGTAACACTATCATAGTAAAACTGAGAAATAATGCAATAGGCAGACTTAAGGTGTTTTTCGAGACGAAGTATAAATAAGGATAATAAAATTTTCCGGGCCAAGGAAATTTTAATTCTCTCCCAACTGTACACGGGGAACGATCTAATGCGACCTATATTTTGTGAAAGGATAGAATGGTATTTCGGAGAAAACTGGGTAGAGTACAGATCGAATAAATAAATGTGAGGTTTAACAGGGTAATAATAGGAAGTAGTACTTTACTTGTAAACATGGGGCATGTGGTATAACTTGAATTTGCAATCGTTTATCGGGCACGTTCGACCCTACCAGTAAATTAATTTTTCCAGATATTGTAACTCCTCCCTCAGTTTCGTTATCTTCTGCTACGTTGTTGAGCCTGGAACGAAAAAAATGTGTCAAATATTATTCGATTAGTCGATTGATCTATCTAACCAATCAAGACTATAATTAGTATTTCCTAGAAGGCATCGTCAGGCGGCAGATAATAGTCTCCCTAGGTTTATTGTAAGCTCGCGGTTCTCGCAACATTACGGTGACTAATGCATTAATTATCCTAACTATAATTAATACATTAGAAAATGACATAATAGTACCTTAATATCCTGATTATAATTATACGGTTTGACTGGGGGAGGTACTACGGGGTAAAAAAAAATTTAGTTAAGTTATTGTTGCGGAAATATCTATACTAGAGGACTAACAACGCATTGGAGACATACGTGTGCAAATTATTGCGCCTTCTTAGTTGAGCTCGGCGTTATAGAACGTCGTGTTAATGATTTCGAAGATAAATAAAGAAGCATACTCGGCTGTAGACGCAGTTGGCAACTACTTTGAAATCTAACGATACATTGTAATATTGTTGTAAAAACAAATTTATTAATTCTTTTTGATCATTTGAAATTTATTGAGACTTACTTGTATGCTAATCCATGAATGTTTAATTGACCAGTCTTTAGTACTGTGATTGAAAATGTAAGCATTTTTTGACAATCTCCTTCAAGGATAAAAGTGTTTATTTTTTGACTGCGAATCAAATCACTTTCTACGTTTTGACCGGCAGCCAACCAAGGCTCATTGTTTAAAACTTTTTCCTTCATTCCATCCGTGTCGTCAGCACTTGGTACAAACTCCCACAATAATTCAATATCTTTTAATAGCAACGACAGTTTCAGAGGATTGCGCAACGTAATAGAGACTTGGATCGGCTCTGAAAAAATAAAACGTGTAATCATTTATAAATATAGAGATGCATTTGATAACGCGGCGACTTTAAGGCCCATTCCACATAGGTTTAGACCCAATCTTATACACATACATACATCCATACATCCATACATATAATCTAAACATTATAAAATTTGACGACTCAGTGGCGCGTTGGTCAGTGACCCTGTCTGACGAGCCGTGGGTCCCAGGTTCGATCCCGTCCGGGTTAGACATTTATTTGGCAAATGTTTGCAATAAATGTTTGTACTCGGGCCCTGGGTGTTAAATTGTGTTGTGTTTTCTGTGTTTTCGTCGCCCGCAACACAGAGAATCCAAGTGCGAGGGTGTGAGGTTTTAAGCGGATTTTTTTGTAATATGTCCAGTCCACGTTGACTTGAGTTCGAGAGGTGTACTTTTTGCTTCCTCTCACCCGACACATACGTTGTTAAACAGTAGGTGCTGCCTAGTTACAGTGCCTGCTGACAGCGGTTGGTAATTGGTCCGACATAGTATTAAAGAACAGATACTGGCGAGCGTAAGTATTCACCTTGTACACGTTCCATGACTATCGAAATCTTGCTGCCTAAAGCAATAATATGTAACAAGGTCCCATTCAGCAGGGAGCAGCGCTGCAGATAAGGAAGGTAAACAAACCGGCAATAATAACAATACAAGTACCGCCGTATACAGGTAAGTCGTGGGGTTGAAGATCATCAGTGGGCGGCATAGCGCGACGTGCGGCGTTGTCTCCTGCAGGCGATGCCAGTATCCACTCAGGTCAGCAGACGTCGAGTGGCAGCGGTGACGCGACGACAGAAGATCACAAACAACCGGGTCCATAATACAAATACAAGTACACTAACCTCCTTGCGGTACAATGGGGTGGGCGTCATTCTTCGCCGTATAGAGGTCGGACGTGGGCTTGAAGATCATCGGTGGAGTGCCTTGCGCGACGTGCAGCGTGGTCTCTTCGAGGCGCGCCCAGAAGGCATCGTCGGGTGGTAGCGGCGGCGCAGTGGCGGCGCGACGGCCGGGCGCGCTCAGCGGCGCCACGCCCACGCACGCCACAGTCGTGCTCGCGCACAGCGCCAGCGGTACCGCTAGCTCTCCCAGTCGCTCCTTGAACTCGACCGAGCTCTCTACCCATTGCTGCGTACGCGTCACATTCCCCCATTATTGATATTTGAATCAAAAATAGTATACAAATTACGCTACTACTGTCTTACATTATAGTACATTTTTACTAGATCCTTAAGAGGAGTATTACTTTGCAACTTTTATGGCCTTACAAATAACAGTTAATAATTAAATTTAGAAATTCTTGCCGACATTTTAGTTTTTGCTTGGTTCTACCGTACCAGTTTTTTAATTAATACAATTTTAGTCTCTGAAGATTCTTTGCACGATGCTTTCAGTGAGAAAGAGTATTCGTATTTTGAGTTAAATTAAGTAAAAAATGCCAATTTTAGGTACATTATTTTGACTATTTAAAAGACCAGATGGAGCATTTCGCAACTATAGCTAACGCGAGGACGGCATCATTTCCGCGGAGATGCGTGCGTGACGCTGGTGTACGCGTAAGATGCTCAATTCGATTGACACATTTCGAATGACACTGATGCCGTGTCGAATGCTCTATCTAATCATGTAGGTACGAGATCTTTGATTAGTATGTTCTAAGGTTTCAAAACCATTAAAAATAAAAAAGGGACTACATAAAACTTTTCTATCATACTTTAAATGTTACAGAAAAATGCAATTCAATCGAATGCTATGCAAATGCTCCAAATACAATACTATGATAAAAATGTAAAGTTACCTTGTTTCAAATTGTTCATTAGTATATAAATCTTCGCTCGTTTAAATAAAATCTTTTCAAGAATTCAACACCTTTATAGAATCATCATTACCCTCTACAGAAAATTTTACTTCCACAAACGCAGACTGACGATTCTTTTACATAAAATTAGTAATATTCGTCGAACTGTTCCTGAATCAATAAAGAATTTATTATAAGTTTTTCCCAAATTCTTCGATTTCCTAGAAAACTAATGAATGATAATATGAGTGCACTTACCTACACACGATTATCTGTTTTTTATAACTGCCGATCTTCAGATCAAGTCTTCCGTTTAGCAGGTACGTTATTATGTTAAATTATTCTAAATCAATATTCATTGAAATTTATAAATTAACAGAACTATACGATAATGATTTCTCGTCCAGTCACAGTCGGGTCTCGATAAATATCAAATTAATATGTCAAAATATGTACAAATAGGTAAAATAGATTTAAAAACTAAAATATGGTAAAAATATAGACAAAAATTTTCAACTAGAAAAAATTTCATTAGCAAAAATTTACACAATCTGAAATATTTCCGAGCTTGTTAATTTGTTACAACATTGAACATCGATTCCAGCTGAAAGGTCTTTTAACATCAGATCACTCTACATACTTTTTTTTATGTAACGAAGAAAACGACACAAGTGGCCGTATTCGCCCATGGACACCAAACTCGAGCAAGACTGTATAGGGGATGAGTACCTATTTCATTGACAATACAATACATTCCTACCCAACTTATAGAAAAATAATGTACCATAAAGAAAATAAACCAGTTACAACGTAATCGTGGCCACTGCGCTGAACTCTTATAAAAAAAGAAGCTCCAACCACCGGCAGAAGCTATGATATTCAACAAAGACGTTGAGTCTGACCTACATTAGATCAAATAAGCTAAGTACGCGAATTAAAGCTTTAATGCCGATGACTAAGATACGATTGGTATTTTGTATCGTGCCGTGACATTATGATGTTAATTTATGATTGGTCAGAGATTTCAGAATTAGTGATGAATTATGCATCGTATGACGTTCATTGAGTGTTATTTTATTTCCAACCCTCGTACGGCATTTGTCAGATACACACAACTTTAAAATGGAGTCGTCTGACAGTGCCAGGTACAGATACTTTGCCAGGCACTGTTTTTTCGAATTAATTAAAAATGAATGAAAAAAAATTATTAAAAGTGGGTCACCTGATGCGCGAGCATGAACTCCCTGAGGAAGGCGTCTTGCTGGTGGCGCGGGTGGTGCGCACGGGCGGCGGGCGCGAGCGGTGCGGCCAACCAGCGCGCCGCGTCGCGCGGCAGTCGCAGCGCGCCCGCCAGCCGCCCCAGCGCGAACTGCACGTGGTCCGTCGACAGCCGCCACCCACTCTCCGCGTACACCTGCCCACGTGTCAATATTATTAAATCTATATCTTACTAATAACATAAATGCAAGATACAGCTGTTTGTTTGTTTGATTCGCTTTCACGGCTAAACTAGACAACCGATCTGCATAAAATTTGGTAGAGAGTTAATTTGAGTTCCGGAGAAGGTCATAGGATACTTTTAAACCCTAATATTTGTACAGATCCACAGAGGATGACAATGGACGAAGTCGAGGGCAAGAGCTAGTCATACTAATAAATAAAATTAGAGTGTCTGTCATGTCTGGACATAAAAAGTAAGATAAATAATTAAATGGAACAATATGCTATTTATATGACACCTAAATAAACATTATCAACTTCAAGAAAGAGGTCAGTCGCAGAATCCAACTCGGTTCGGCAGCGCTCGTTAAACTACGTTATATTTTAACATCCAAATAACTTCTGTGTCTGAAGTCGGAATTATTGGAGCAGTGTTTGTGTTGCCAGTGATGACATAATATGGATCCGAGACGTGGTCCTTTACCGTCGGCCTGATTCGCAAGCTCAGGGTCAGAGAACAATGCTCGGTATTTCGCTTCGCGACCGAATCAGATATGATGAAATTCGTAGACAAACAAAGGTTACCGATATTGCCCGAAGAATAAGTAAGCTGAAGTAGCAATGGGCAGGCCACGTCATTCGAATGACTGATAACCGATGGGGAAGAAAGTTCCTGGAATGGAGACCACTACTCGGAAAAAGAAGGATAGGTCGTCCTCCGACCAGTTGATTGAACGCCTGAAGAAGTCAGTGGGAAATCGCTGGATTCAGAGGACACAGGACCGGGCAGAGTGGCGCCGATTAGGAGAGGCCTATGTCC